>LDEV01001740.1:18302-45934 GCA_001014755.1 Blastomyces silverae | reverse complement strand
TCCGCCCGCCTCTGTATACCATCCCGACCGCCACAATGATTTCCCTGCGCGCGTTTGCTCCCGCGCGGCAGTGCCTCCGAACGCCGGTCGCCCAATTGGCCCGCAAATCTCCGCTCAATGTGGGTGAATTATCTCTCCAGCCGCAAGTCCGCACCCTACGGCACCACGATAGAGATAAGTAGGCTTACTTCTGCATATAATATAGGTTCGATGCTATGCTGTGGCTACTGCGGAAAGAATAGCCAAATTTCCAGGAACTAAAGGCCCTGACGTATGCTATTCCTTCCTCCCTCAACTGAAACAACCATTGCGTGTGTAAATTGGAAGCTGAGAAGTCTCTTCTACTTAGGGGAAATACACAGTCACATTGATCGAGGGTGATGGTATCGGGCCAGAGATCTCACAATCCGTCAAAGATATTTTCGCCGCTGCAAAGGTAAAGCAAAATGCACCAGCTTCGTGTCTTGCCGTTTGGTTTGTCTTTCGGTTCTAGGGCGAGACTTACTGAATCAACTAGGTACCGATAAATTGGGAACCGGTCGACGTTACGCCGATCCTCAAGGATGGGAAGACTGCTATTCCAGATAAAGCTATCAACAGCGTGAAGAAAAATTTCGTCGCACTAAAGGGACCACTTGCCGTAAGTTCCGCTCTTGTTTAAATGTCATTGAAAGCCAGGACAGTGGTTGAAAGAATAGACAGACACCCATCGGCAAAGGCCATGTTTCACTCAACCTTACTCTTCGCCGTACATTCAATCTTTTCGCAAATGTCCGACCCAGCCGGTCGATTGCTGGTTACAAAACCCCATACGATAACGTCCAAACAGTCCTCATCCGCGAGAACACCGAGGGTGAATACTCCGGAATTGAGCATGTTGTGGTGGATGGCGTAGTGCAGAGCATTAAGCTCATTACACGGGAAGCATCCGAACGTGTTCTCCGTTTTGCCTTCCAACATGCCCAGGAGATAGGCAGGAAGAAGGTCCGCGTCGTGCATAAGGCCACCATCATGAAAATGTCCGATGGTCTCTTCCTGCGCACTGCCAGAGATGTTGCCAAGGATTTCCCCGATATTGAGTTCGACGCCGAGCTCCTTGACAATACTTGCTTGAAAATTGTTACCGATCCCGTCCCTTACAACGACAAAGTCCTGGTCATGCCCAACCTTTACGGCGATATCCTATCTGACATGTGTGCTGGTTTGATCGGCGGCCTGGGTCTCACCCCGTCCGGTAACATTGGAGACGAATGCTCTATCTTCGAAGCTGTCCACGGATCCGCCCCTGACATTGCTGGTCAACAGAAGGCGAACCCAACAGCCTTGCTCTTGAGCAGCATCATGATGTTGCAGCACATGGGACTGAATCAGCATGCCGATCAGATCCAAAAGGCTATCTTCGCCACCCTCGCGGAAGGAAAGGTAAAGAAACATCCATTGAACCCTACGTACTCATCAGTGCTCAGCTAACCACATTCTTAGTCACTCACTGGTGATCTTGGTGGCAGTGCCAAAACCAACGAATACGCAAGCGCCATCATCTCTAAACTGTAATATATATTACTATTATCTCCCTACAATCTCCCGTCAACGATTTCCCCGAATGTTTTACGCAACCAATCCTCTCCAGTTCTCCATTAGATAGAGATGGCCCGTGATGTACATGTACATATCCTGAGCTCAGTGAGCTGATGTTTTCTTTTGTTTTCTTGTTTACCATTGCGAGAGTTAGCACAGTTTACTCCTTTCCTTAATTGCTACGCGTTGTATAAAAAATAAGCTGCTCGATGTAATTCTACGTAGATAGCTTCCGGGGGTTACCTATTGAGGTTGATTTTCCTGTTGCATTTGGATGTATAAAATTAAATGCGGATGACATATTGGACTCTAGCTGTGGTATACTTACATACAAACTCGTACAATGTTCACCTGTTGATCATAACCATGCAAACTTCCAAAAAACAAAACCAGCCCCCGTCTCGGATTTTCGCTAACTAGCCATTGAAAGAGATGCGAAGATGCATCACTTCCCATAATTCCAAAACGCCCGACTCGAGTTAATCCCCATTAAGGATCGAAAAAGTGAAGAAAGGACAACAAGAGAAAAAGAAAAATCTCATTACCGTCGCCTGCCGCGTTTAGGCGCACCCCTGGTCGGCTTCTTCGTCTTTCCTCGCGTCGCTTGAGTCCGAGTTGGCCTTGCCCGAGCTGAATCCGTGGCTTGCGTGTCGGTGTCTTCCCCTTCACCTGTCTCCGTCCCCTCTTCATCTCCTTCCTCTCCTTCGCCATCTTCTGCTGTGTCTTCTTCTTTAGCCGGACTGGCCTTGCTATTTTGTCGCCCTTTTCCGTTCTCAGTTTCAGCATGTAACCGTGACGATCTTGTGCCTCGAGTGGTCGCACGTGTGCTACGGTTAGCCCGCCGGCCACGGGAAGGTGCGGGCGAAGAGCTAGGCTCTAGAAGTTTTTTTAGTTTTTTTCCCTCTATCATTCACCATGTATTATCCGACAAAGCAGTCGGGATCACCCACCATCTGTGTCTGCAATTGTACTAGCCCTCACTGACCCTCCAGCAAGGCTCATAGGAGGAGATGATGACCCTTCTGGGGCAAGCCTCCTTTCAAACATCATTCCACCGTATTCATCGTAGGGTAGCTGGAATGGACAGTAAGGCTCCTGCGCTGGCTCTGAATCGCCGGATCCATCTGTAGCAAACGAGGCTTCCTGAATAGAGAATGGTGTTAGCAACTTCATTGATCCATATCGTCCAACAACATTGAGCATGTGCGATTCGGTCACTAACTCGCTCATCAAGCCCCGCAAGATTGTATAGAGTTCCTAGCTTCTTCCAAATCCCAGGTATTCGAGTATGTTGATCGTTTGGCGCTACATAACCCTGGCTTATCAAATGTTCCGAGATAGCCAGCATGCGAAAGTGTTTGTGCATTCCTAACGTTGTTAAATTGGTTATTTAACTTTGCGCCCTTTGTTTGTATCCTGTGAGAGCCGTCCATATACATACCGACAGGTTTCCATCGTATGATACCTTTCAGCAAGGATGTTTCTTGCTCCTCCGTCCATGAGTCTGTAATTATAGAATCGCTTTCGGTCTCAAGCTTCGACGCAGTGTCCGGTTGCGCGGGAGTGCCAGCTGCATGCTGGAGAACGTCTGGTTGTGGAGTCGAATCTCCGTGTGAGGAGAGCCGCAATTTCTTTCTGGGTGGCATTGTACGGGATATACGCTGTATGGCTTGTAGTATAATGTTAGTTATTATGGAGGTAGGAGGGAATAAGAGATAGATATAAGAGCGACAAACCGTGTCCGGAAGTGTTATTCGCCGAAGCTGCCAGCTTGAGCTTCACGAGGAAGGTTGAAATAACGTCAGCAAATAAGCAGTGGTCCGTGCACGTGTATATTATACGCTAGTCCTATCCTATACTAGCGTATTATCAGCCGCGTTTGATCTCCCCAAACGCGTCAGAACGATTTCGGCTGGCGAAATGACATCTTGAATGGGACTTGTACTCTGCATGTAGCAATGGACCTACGAAGAGATGGGGATGACCCGTTTGTGCTTGCCGTCGACAAGCTATGGGAACCTTCCTATTTTCATCTCCACGAGCTGCAGCCGCTAGATTCTCTACCTTGGGATGATGGCCTTCCAGGTACACCCCGTCCTGCTTCCAAATTATTTCCATGGTTTGCAGTAGCTAACTTCCGTCTCCAGAGCTTGCCCAGGGCGTTTTTCAGGGTGCCTTAGACCTCTTTACGAAAAGTGATTCCAACATATATGAATTGAATCTATTCGGTACAAACGCGCTCGAATCGACTGACGCTGATACCTCCTTGTCCCTCAGTACGAGCCAAAGTGATGTGGACCCTAAGGAAACAAAGGAAGAAACGGATGAAATAACGGACATATGGGCGTCGGATGCGATTTTAAACCCAATTACTAGAGGGAGATCATTGAGGTCGTGGGATACATTTCCAGACCACCCCGTTCACTGGGCCAACCCTCTTTACCTAAGTGAAGCTGGCCCACGCGGATTTGATGCTGCATTAGGTTATCAGGCAACGAAATCTGGTCTTGAGGATTCGGGTCGAGTAGCGCGGACAGATATTTTCGTTGCGTCGCTATTTCGACTAGGCCTCGGGTGGAATTCAATTTTTTTCCGATTCAATGAACAGAAACGAGTGTTCGAAAAGCATATCAAGGATGCCCGCATATCCGGAATCAGCCTGACGGCAGTGGATGGTTTGATTGAGGGATTTTTACAATGTGGAACACAGGTGCGCAAGGTAAGAAGATTCATTCTTGCAACACCTACTCGAACGGACCTGCCGACCCCGTTGTCTAGCCTGGCTTGCGCTGCGTCAGTCCTACTACATAGTTTTGAGGAGCATGTCTATGAGCGTTTTAAGCCGGATTTGCCGTTGCTGAAAACTCAGATGTTGTTCAGACGCCCTGCCTGTCTCCTCAAGGTCCTCGTCGACATAATAGAAAATGCGGAACATGCGGCAACGGATGGTGCTGTTATATCCGCTGTCTTCACAAAATGCGATTATTATTCCCATGAATTTGTCTGGCTATCCGGCGTTCTTCACGAACTGATGGCCCTGGTGGCTGAATCGTGGCTTTCCTTGGTTGAGTCCTGGATCGGGCTCAGGCCTGAACCTCAAACCTTGCTAGAACTCAATCGAAATAAGAAAGGTTTCATAAATACTGACCAAGTTCACGGTCAAAATTGCGGAAGGATCGAAGCTAGGCTGGTTGACTACAGTTTTCGTCCTGAAGCTATGCCTATCTTCGTTCCGGCAGGCTATGCGGAAACGATATTCGAAAGCGGCAAAAGCTTAAGGCTACTCAAAGAATTCCATCCTAATCATCCACTTTCTGTAAAAAGCGGTACGAGTCGGTCAATGAATCTAGCCCTAGAGTGTGCTTTTACCTGGAAGGATATTGACAAAATTCAACAAAAGGCCAACAATTATGAGGCGCAACTTCGAGCTGAGATACTTCACTACGACGAAGTACGACACCAAAAATGTAATACGTTAGCGCCTGAGGAGAAGAACGCTGATACCCCAGTTCATGATGACCATGACCCAATCGACGGCGTTTTTTCTCTTTTCGACTTTGACAGCAAAAATGATGATACCGAATTATTAGCAAGCCATTCTTCAATCTCTTCCAATAGACTACATGTTCTCCTCACCGAGAGCAATTGTTTCAACACGGACGAGGTTCCGGGAAACGGGTCTCTTTTCGGTCCACCTTTGGATGCGTCTGTTTACCTCTCATTCGCCCCGGTTATTTCGGCCCAAACAAGATTAATCAACTTCTCCTGCCTCCACCTTCTTTTCAAAGGGCATAAAATCAAAGAGCACCTGCAGTTACAATGGCGGTTTCAACTATTAGGCGATGGTGTCTTTTCATCACGTTTATCTCATGTTCTATTTGACCCTGAAATGCACAGTGGAGAACGGAAAGCCGGCGTTGCCCGTGGGGGAAGTTCTACTGGCCTTCGGCTGGGCAATCGTGATACCTGGCCACCAGCAAGCTCTGAGCTTCGCCTAGTGCTAATGGGTTTGCTCTCTGAGAGTTATCACAGCGACAAAAATTACATTGGGCAAAATACCGGAAACCAAGCCAGGGATAAGGAGCTGCCTGGCGGCCTCAGCTTTGCAATCCGTGAGCTAACAGGTGAAGAGCTTTTAAAATGTAAAAATCCCAATTCCATTGAGGCTCTAGATTTCCTCCGTCTTCAATACCATCCGCCTTCAGTCCTCGAAGCCATAATCACTCCCAAAAGTTTACGCAGATACGATACCATCTTCAAGCGCCTTCTGAGGCAGATACGAATGCTTTCAGTCGCACATGGCCTTATCCGTGACTCCACAGATCGATCGAATACCGCAGACATGAGCCGAACAATCACCCAAAAATTCCGCATCGAAGCGCACCATTTCGTGCAAACCTTGAGCGACTATTCCTTCCACATTGCCGTCGGAGAGACCTGGAGCAAGTTCGAGAGAATACTTGTCAAGATCGAGAAGTGCATTGATAAGGGAGATATCGATGGTACCATTGACAATGCCAAAAGCCTACACCGTCTCCGAGAGTATCATGAAGATGTCCTAGATCAGATCCTATTCGCTTTATTCGTGAGCAAGAAGCACGCACAGGCTGGAAAGTTGATAGACGATATCTTCGGCACGATTCTCACCTTCTCTCCTATATCCAAAGCGGCCGCCACAGGCACATGGGTGCAGCAGGATGGGAAGCCCTCTTACGATCGGATTGTTCGTCAACTTTTCTCCGTGTTTCGGAAACAGGTTTCAGGCTTTGTAAGGTTTTTAAGGGCACTGGATGGTGCCAAGGCGATGCGGTCAAAAGGGAAACATCCGGATCTTGCTGCGTGGGGGGGTGATGATCGTGCAGGTGTTGACACAGATAGTGTCTTTGAACACCTCCTTTTACGACTGGATATGAATGGATTTTATTAGTCTATATATTGTATGTGAAATATGATTTGATGATATCCCTCGTACTCCCGAGCAATAAATCTAGATTATTTTAGAAAATAGTCAAGTTATCCCAATAATGTTTTATTCTGTGTTCTTCTCAACCCTGGCCTATACGTCGCCATCAATCGAAGCAACGGGAGCAATATGTACAAGAAATCCCCAGCAAACTGATGGATATAGAGCATGAACAAAGAGGTAACAAGCCAGAATCCTATACACACTTGTGTGAGGTGATGTTCATATAGGGCTTTTCGGTAACCTCAATTCCCAGCCAGTTGAAACCGGTTTAGTAGACCCTTGCATCTTGCACGTCTTCCACGTGTCTAAGCAACTTGATTCTGACTTTGCGGGAGTCGATCATGGAGATAGATTTTGCACCAAGGGCACAAAGTTTGCCAATATCTCCCATGAAGAACCGCATCGTCCAGTGATCGCCTGCAGGCCAAATTGGTTCCTGCATGTCTCCACGCGATTCCGCCAGGCAGAACCACTGTCGTTGTAAATGCGCACTAGGTGGAAATCCCCGAATAGCCAAACCCAAGTAAACATTGTCTCTGCCGATTGGTGGGGTATAGTCCTATAGTTCGCCGTTTTTTGGACCACGGTTTCAAAGTACTCCAGGCCATTCAAGAAATCCCAGTCGAAACGGCTGAATGTCGAAAAAAAAGAACGTCAGCCTGGGATATCGGATATCTCATTATCTCATCCGTTATATTATTCTAGCAGTAGAATCTCGTTGTCTCTAGGATTCTTCAACAATCCTCTTAACCCTATCCAGTAATACGGTGCTTTCTCGTCCAAGTCTTCGTTTCCCAAACTGATCTGGTCTTTTCGCCCTAGCCATAGCCTCTCGATCCCGTTGCTTAGCTTCTCTTATCCTTTCTTTCTTCTCAATTTCCTCCTGTCTCCTTTTTGCTATTTCTACCTCTTTGGTAAACGGCGACGGCTTTGGTGGGCGCTTGCGGCGGTTCCGCGGGTCTCTTGGCAGACGATCCGTACTTGACGCAGGCGGTTGTTCTACCTGGGGAGCGTCAAGCATAGCTTGTCTATCTGGATGCAACTCCAAACTCGCTGCGTCTGGGTTTGTCGCATCTCCATCCTCTTCCAGTGTTGATTCTTGGGTATAACTAGATTTTGCAGTTCCCTTTGCGAGTTCCTCTGCTTTAACTTTGGCGTAGGATTTCTTGACCTTGGCTTTATGGATTAGATCGCCTTTGATTTTTTGCACTATACACAGCAAAAGAAGTAGAACGTGATTAGTTGTGAGCATTTAGATCAAGCGCAGGATAAAGAGCAGAAGATTCGGCGCGTACCCTTTCGTCGATAGGTGCCGTCAGGAAGGTTGGCTGGACCAACTGAAAACCCCTTCTTCTTCTTAGCCACATTAGCATCGGCGCTGGCACCATCCTCGCGAGGTCTCTTAGCAGCCATGTTAACTTTGTAAAGTTTCAATCGCGGCCTGGCATATGTGCAACAGAGAATAAACGGTGTATTGGTGAATGAAACTATTAAGTCCAGGAACTGTGCAAGAGTAAAGTTTTAATATCCACAGGCCACTATCGTACCATGGACCTACTCATAGACAATCGTAGTGCGACCAAGAAGGTAAACAAAGAACTATCCCAAAACGCCAACAGCCATAAGTGAATATTTGAGAAATATAAATTTTTGGAAGATCTGGATGTCTCCACGTGACCCGGCTCGGCATTCCGCAGCCAGTCCGGTAATAACCTCAACCAGCGATGATGTAATTATGTTATACGCTGTATGTAATCAGCTGGTATCGACCAGCGAGCCGATGATTCATTCTTTACGCTGTCCCGTCTTACCGCCATGGGGCTCGATGTCGCCAACAACAACCTCATGTCGCTCTTATCCAAGCAGGTCTTGCTCCTCAGCCCGCCTGCGTCCGCCCCGTAACATCGCTGGCTCGAACCTGTTACAATCTACAATCCCAGTTAAGCTCGTTGCATCCAAAATCCAAGTGCCCGCCACTACGCCCGTGCCACTGCCACTTCATCCTTCCGCTTTCACTTCGTCACTGGCTGCGGGGGGGGTCTGCCACGTCTATCTCCCTGATGTCGACTTGTCTTCACGAACTGGTTGACATATTTCATAAATAAAATATGCCAATCTTCAAAGACCAAGAGCGACAAGAGCTTCTCTATGAACGCTCATGGCCGACGAGCTGTCCTGACGACGATGACGACATAAAACCTCCCAAGACTCCGAAACAAGGAGTCGAGAGTTTGGAAGAGGAAGTTATTGCTGGTACTTCCTCGTGGGGGTCAAATATGGAAGCACATCGCAACCCTCAAAGGCTGCAAACGAGTGATCGTGAAGAGTTGATTCGAAGTATCAAGAAGGGGGAAAGCCCTACTTGGGTTCCTAATCGTTCTGTAAGTCAAACTTTAACCTTGATATATACAATACTAAACCCATTCGTTGATGTTCGAACTTGTGTTGGGGTAATACTGCGAGACTTCCGGAGGCCATGCGATTTACTCCAGTGGCCATGTTAATATGTCTAGATCTAGCTATTCTTCCATTATAGGAATACTCTAACTAATTTCTGGTCCCCAATAGCTGGAAGAGTATTTTGCAACTCACGGAGACCCTCCACACTCTCGACTTGAAGGCCAGCTGAACAAGGACAAATCCCCTCCTCTCCTATCGGCCGCAAATCTAGAAGAGTCATCTGACAATGCTTCCAAGTGTGAAGTATCGACTTGTTGCCCCTCTGAAATCGAGAGGCCCCGATCAGCCCTGCATTCAGGTGACTTTCGGGAGGGATCACCCCAAGATCAGGAACTATGCAGTCATGAGCCTTTTGAACCGGGCCCCAGCCGCCTTCCTTTTGGTTCTTCTCCAACCACTCCATGGTATACACCTGCAAGTCCGCCAAGACCTACAAGGCAAGAAATCGACTCGATTTTGGTCAGAAGCCGGACAAGGGCTCCATCCTTGAACTCGTTTTCATCCTTGAGCTCGTTTTCGTCAAGTTTTATTCTTAAGGCTCCGACAAGCCCACTAGTCCACCAGGCCAATAACACCGACCTCGACTTCTCACCCAAGGTTATTGACCCTCTCGACCTACACTCTAGCCCTGAGAAGGCTCATCGTCGTCGCACCTTACCGCCGGAAACCTTTACATCCCTGCAATCTTCACCTCCTGGATACCGTCGTGGAGCCAATGTGCCTACTCCTTCCCAATCATGGAGAAGAGAGGCAACGTTCCCTTACCAGGCACATCAGCCCCGAAGGTCATTAACCTCCGCTTGCACTCTCCAACCGGCGTCATCTCCACAAACACCTTTCATGGGACGTTCGAGAAGATCATCCTGTGCCACTGATATCTCCTCCCCACTTCATCATGCATCCATGGTTGGGTCTTACGAGGAATCTATTTTGAGGGGCAGAATGTCAACGACTCCCTCCAAACCTCTAGATTTTACTGCGCAAATTGGCGTGCTGGGGAGAGGAAACTGTAAACCTAGCCTAAAGTGTCCACCTCACATTACTGTGCCATTTCCTGCCGTTTTTTATAGCTACCCAACGTCCGGTGGTGGACGATCAATCTCAGATGACAGCCCCAGCCCTTACGTTGGTTTCATCGATATTGAAAATAACTTTCCAAAGGAAGTCAAATCAAACCAACGAACCCGCCGGCGCTATGTCAGTCCACCAAAACTGGTGGACAAACATCTCGAAGTGGACACTACTATGTCAGAGGTGAATACAAATGTTCCAACGCAACAGGAATGGCGTAGGAGGGAGAGACGATCCCGGCGGTCACCATCTCCAAAATCACCACCTGGAGGATGTTACAGGATACCTAAACAAGGCCAACTGCAGATCATCATAAAAAATCCCAACAAAACCGCAGTGAAACTTTTCCTTGTTCCTTACGATTTAGAAGGGATGGAACCAGGAACTAAAACCTTTATACGACAGCGAAGTTATTCGGCTGGACCGATTATCGACATGCCCCTGTCAGCAAGGACAAATCTTGAAACCGACAGATCAGAAGCTTCCTTGGGCATGAGTGGTGATTCAACTGACAAACCGGTACTAAGATATTTGATACATCTGAATATATGTTGCCCTTCCCGCGGTCGCTTTTACCTTTACTCGGGAATCCGAGTCGTTTTTGCAAACAGAGTTCCGGACGGCAATGAGAACCTGCGAAATGAAGTTCAATACCCTGATCCTCAGTATAGCCCTTATAAACCCGCCAAGGAAATTAATAAGTTAACCGCGGAAAATGCCATTAGGCACAAAAGTCCTGGCTATAGACCTAATTTACTGCCCATGACTCCGATGAGGATGAGCTTTGAAAATTACGAACATAACCTTTTTGCTCGGCCACCTCCAGTACCTCCATTGGAGACGTTCAATTTCAATCTCCCCGTTTATGCGTCGGGCAAGGCTAGTCCATATGTCCCAGATTATCAGGACACTGAGATGGAGCAACATGACCTACTTCGCCCTCGGGACCGGTATGGGGTTTTACCAGGCCAAGCTAGCCCTAACCAAGGTGATCTACCCCCTCTACTGATGACTCCAAGAATTCCCTCGCCACCTCCAACCGACCTGGGAAGTTCGACTGCAGGAACAGACAACATGTACAGCAAACGCCAAAGGGGCGACAAGGGATATGGAAGCCCATTTGGGATGACATCCATGGGAAACGAGACGGGAGAAAGCCTGTTGGCGCGAAAACTGAGACGGCTAGATGTCGTGTTAAATCCGGACTTGCCGGATGAAAAATAACATATATACATAATATATATATATGAAAAAGATATATTCGTTGCGCAACGGAAGTGGCGAAAAATGTCCTTTGTCAACCTCAAAGGGCGCACCGGCTCTCATCCATATTATTGTAATTCGACTGGAATCGTTTTACCTTTTTTGGCTCTGAGGATTAATCCAACTTTTTCTTTGACTTTTCTTTTATTCTCCTTTCGCGTGGTTTATAGACAAGCTGGTGAGGGAACGGCAACGGCGTTGAATCGGATGATTAACAACACAAAAGGACCTAGGAATGAGACTGGAAGTGTTATATCGCATTCAAATTACTCCCGGTACATTTTCCATCTTTCTTGGTTCCTTTTGGTCTAGTCTGGCTTTGTATATGCTTCATTTCCCTTTCCCATCTCCATCATGCCCTAATCAGGTTTTGCATTCGCTTCTATAATTTGTATATAAATGAAATATAAGTGTGTCCGTTTTGTGAACAGTCCACTTCTTCTCCGGCTGGTTGAACTCTTTTTTTTCCTTCTCCTTTTTCTTTCCACCTCCCAACCAACTGTCACTGGAGGTGATTGTATAAAAATGCCTTGGAAAAGTGGGAAGAAAAGGTAGTGAAAGGAGGGAGGGAGGGTGGGAGAGAGAGTAATTGAAAGGAGAGTGGGTTTGTGGATTATATAGAAAGGCTGCATCTATAAACAAAAGCCATGCCAAAAAACACAATATGATATCTATCCCAGTACCTAACTAATAAAACCTATTTACCTATGACCTTGCCCCCTTATTTTCTTGGATTACCTGAATTATTTTTAAAGTTACTTAATTATCACCATTGACAATTTCCTACAACCCTTCAGCTATCGCTGGAGTCAAATGGACCCTCCATCAACCAAGGATCAAATATGGCTTGCTCTGCAATTGGTCGTTCTTCGGGAATCCAACAGAGCATCCGCCTTATGAATGAAGTGTAGAAATCTCTCTTGATCATCATCCTTGAGTCGCTGCTCAAGGGTTTCAAGGCTTATATGTGGAATTGGCACATGCCCTAACCATTACGTTAATAGGCGATTATGGTTTGAGCTTGAGAAGGAGGAGGGCATGGAAGACACAATAAAGGGACCAACGAACCGTTCTCATCCCAGTACCTAAGGGAGTTGGTGCTGCGCTTTAGAAACTCAAGGGGAGGTGGCCAATGGTCTACTTTATCAGCGGACAATGTATGTATCTTTCGGTTGGCTCCGTGAGGCTTTAGGCCGGGAAATGCAACTACGATCCAACATAAACAACCAAGGTGCTATGAGCTGCTCCATCTATCGATTGCATGGCCCGGTGGATTGCTCTATCACGGGCTTTTAATTAGTTATCTAGCTTCTCATCCTGGTCCCCTAAAAATATAATCAACCTATCCGCACCTCCTCCTCCCCTCTGAACAAAAGTGGAATTTTATTATGTAGATCGGTTGGGAGTGGTAAATGTGGCCATGTTCCTTCACCATGCAAATGCTAAATAGATGAAAGAATAGGAAGCTGACAATGGTGGTTCGATGTCAAATAGACAAGCTGGGCGGCAACAAGGGGGAATCATAGCTAATAGTAACATTCAAAATTCTTTTCGAAAGGGGGGAAAGTCCGGCAAGCAATTTGACGGAAAGAATTCAACGCTTGGAAATAGATAATCTAACCGCGAAAGGTCTAATGTGCCTTTCATCGCCAATTATGCCTGCTGGATACATGTACAAAACGTGTTGGGAAAGGAAGCTATATATGGCCAACCAAAATAATTCGCGGAACTTTGTAACAAATATTACCAATTTTATCCAGCATGTTCGACAATTTCACTAACAGCAGCTCCATTTTTGATAACGGTTCTGATCTGCTCAGGAACGGGCAGCTCCTTGGAGTCGTCATCGGTTCCTTCCTTGGGAGGCACGACGATATTCACGTTGGTGGATTTGCTGCTGAAAACTTCAGTGTTCAAGCTCGCCTGGCTCAGGTACAGGCTTGCCCCATCCACCTGATCGAGCAGAATAGTTGGGACGACGCCATCAATCTGCAGAGCAAATTTAGGAGATTTAATGACATCAACGCTGCTGACAAGAGAGTCAACAATGACGGAAAGGCCGGTACAGTTGTCGATTGATATTGCGTTCGCTTTGCCATTAATCTTGACAATCGCCTTATTGCAGTGTGATATTAAGATCGAGTGTGAGAGTTGAGCGGATATCTCGATGATGTCGTCGGGGCTGTCGTAATGCTCAATGTACCATTTATTACCATCGAGCTGCTTGCGTGAAGGCTTCTTAGCACGCATGCTTTCGGGCTTTGGCTTCTTGCTTGGTACTGCCGATTTGCCACGGGAAGTAGGGGATGTCACACCGCTCGCTGAATCGGCGCGGTCAGGGACAAGGGAACCAGTCCGAAGGCTAGGGTTCTTGTGCGTCAGTTCTGACTTGTCGACCTTTCGAAGGCCGGTGGTGACCGCGGTCCCTTGGTTCAATTGCTCGAAAACAGATGACATGTCACCAGTTGGTGCTGCCTTCGGCGGAGCGGCTCCACCGGGTGGGGGTGGAGGTGGGGGTGGAGGACCACCTGCGCCAGTAAGCGGAGGAGGAGGTGGTGGTGGTAACGCAGATCCCGTCGGTGAACCGGACTGGAGCTGTTTCAGGGCCACCTTTACGTCGACTCCATCCCGGTTGTTCCATGTCAGGCCATTCGGATAATGCTCCTTGATATAGGCTACGAGCGATTTGAAAATCTGATAATATGATTGAACAAATGCAACATGAAGCTCGTCCCTTTTAGATGGTAAGTACTATTCGTTTACTTTAAAATAAATGTATGTGAGGAATATGTGTACTCACTTTCCCTTGTATTCCCTCAGCACTCTGTCCCCGTAGAACTGGGCACCAGCTATAGATTCCCGAACAAATTCCGCGGGTCTGGGTTCAAAGAACCAACCCAAAGAAACCACCCCTTCCGCCACGGCGCTCAAATGGTTGAAAAGAGGAGATGGCCTGTTCGCTTCCCGGATGTTATTGATTTCATCCGAAGCTTTGCGTAGGTCGCTTAAAAGGTCTGGCGATTGCTGGTCTGGTTTCTTGGCTTTCAGTGCGATATAGAGGTATGTCCTTTCCGCTTGGAAAGCCCGAAGGATAGCTTTGGACTGCACTTCCATTTAGCATCGTAGTTCATGCAAACTCGCATATTGTGCCAAATATACCTGTTCCCCAGCTGGCTCCCCAAGCTTTTCACTAAGCTCAACAAAGTTCTTCACCTCTTTATTGATAAGGGCATCGAAGTCCTCGATCTGGCGAGGCGGCGGTTCCACGACGGGAGGAGGCGGAGGCACAGGACTCGATGCGGTTTTTGAAGACGCTGAAGCGGCACTTGTTGCAATCCCATCAGCGGCAGGGCTGCCTGGACTTGAGCCCTCGAGGGAGGTTGCCATATCCTCAAGACGAGAGGTGGCAGCCTCGAGCCTAGTATCGCAAATTGTCAGTTGTTCCGATCATTAACAAAGTAAAAATCCATAGTTCCTATTAAAACAGTGGTTTCACAAACTTACCGCTTGATGAGCGTCGTGAAACTGTTCATTTGGTTGGTAGCCATTGGATGTGCTCTGGGAGCGACCTGATGCTCAGGCCGGGATGAGGTGTTGCAGTAAAGGGGTCGTCCCGCGAAACAATTTGAGTTAACGGATAAAGTCGAAGCCTCCGGACGACAATATATAGAAGATGAGAAATAAAGCTGCCTAACGATGGGGGCTGTTAAGTTACTGCCTGGCGGATCGGTAGTGAGCAGATGAGGGAGGTTTGCGATGATGGCCAGGAGATGTTGATATCCGATGTCCCTGCGCTAAGGTTGGAGCTTGAACGTCAGCATCTGGTGACAGAACGTGACGACAAATACCGCCAAGTCTAACCACAAAAGTAGTATATTTCTGTACGGTTATTACCCCACCTCTCCCACGAGGGTTCCTATCTCTACAACGCACTTCCGATGAGATTGTGAGGCTGGTGTGTAGTTGACTAGATTCATTAATTCACACCTAAATTTGATATTTACATGTCGTCTGATAAGATGTCTACAAATCACACCGGTAACGCAGCATTCCTCCGCAATGTCGACTTCTGCACGTTGGGAATGTTCATTATCGGTCAGTCATTTCGCTTCTCAAAGTAGAGCGGCTATACATCTATATATCAACTTCTGACACTTCATAAATGTAGATGAGATTGAATTTGAAGCCCCGAAGCCACCTGTGAAAAACATCATTGGAGGCGCTGGTTCCTATGCCGCTGTTGGCGCGCGAATGGTAGCGGGCAGGGAGCATTCCCAGTCAGTAAGCTGGATAGTCGATGCTGGCTCTGACTTCCCGGTGGAAATACGACAGATTATTTCATCCTGGGACACCTCCTGTATACTCCGAGAGTCTTCAGAAAGGCTTACTACGCGGGCGTGGAATTGTTACGGCCCGAACGAGAAAAGGGGTAAGTAAACAGGTACCCTCACTTCGGAACTACTTCAGTTGACAATTACAGCTTACTGACAAGTCTTATATGCGGGGCATATAAAAAAGACTTCCGGTATCTTACACCAAAACTTCGCTTAGATCATAGCTCGCTTTCGGACTCTCAAGTATTTTCCAAAACATTCCACATGGTCTGCTCCCCTGAAAGGTGCTGTCAGATTATCGAGGGAATTCTTCAGAGACGGGAAAGAATCTCGCAACGCAAAGAGGTTGAACAGTCTATTGCCGAGCGGCGTCCAATTTTCGTGTGGGAGCCTGTGCCAGATTTGTGTCGTCCAGAGGAGCTTCCAATGTTCTATAAGGCTCTGAAACAGGTAGACGTGGTCAGCCCCAATGACCTTGAATTGGCTAATATGTTTGGCAATAAATCATGGAATGTTAGTAATAGCGGGGACCGAGCCATAGCAGACGACATTGTGAAATCCGGAATTGGGCAAGACGGAAATGGAATGCTAGTGGTAAGAGCAGGGAAGGACGGCTGCTATGCATTCTCCCGGGATCTCTCTTTGCATATTCCGGCATATCGCGGGGTGAACGTGGTTGATCCAACAGGCGCCGGAAATGCGTTTCTTGGAGCCTTAGCTCAGTCCCTTGTTATCAATGACAGAAAACCGCTCAGAGTTGTCACGTCGACGCTGGGGGGATCTGGAGAATGGGCTTCCATTGTCAATTCATGGGGTGAGCAAGGGCGGATTCCGGCAGCATTGATTTGTGCCACAGTGGCAGCTAGCTTCGTAATCGAACAAGTAGGGATGCCGAATATATCCTATTCCGACGGCGGAGAGGAGTCGTGGAATGGTGAAAGTTATACTGAACGGATCCGTCTGTATACGAAGCAACTCGCTCACAACTTTGCCAAAGCTTCAGAAATACAAAAATGAAATTCGATTGCTTGATCGATTGCTTGATCGATTGATAATAGTATGTGTATCTAATCCCATTGAATCAACGCCAAGAGGAAGAATGTATGTATAATGTGCAAAGATCTCCAACCCAAAAGAACCTCCTCGTCAATTTCCTCATGACTTGCTTGCCGTATTCGACTCCTTTTCGTGTTCACCGATTTGTTTGCTCCACCTATAAAGTTCATGATAAGTCTTTGAACGTGTAGTATTTTATTATATCTGCGGGAGGCGCGGGGGAACCCACCATCGACTCGGGAAAAATCTGCCTTGTTCTGGAAATTTGGTACGGAATTCTCTATCTGCGGAAACGCTAAAGGCCATGGCAGCGACACCGAACATGACAGCACCAATTATCGCGGTATTGGTTTTCCAGTTTGCGGGTTGAGAGTACCAGCCACCAGCTGGTGACCAGACGTGCTTCGGGTAGCTATCGGAAGCGGCATGTTAGCGATGTTGTCCAATTGAACGGAAACAACGAAGCATATCAAAACAAATCCATAGTGAATTACTTACCGGACTCTGGGGCCACCTCCCATTTTGAGTAAGAGGTTCGGATATAGCTTTAAATGGTGATGTTTAAGAGTGCGACTGGCAAACGAGGAGATCGATGTTCGGCGGGAAATCGTTCGAATAATGATGATGGAGGAACAGAAATGCACTAGCGACAAAAGAAGTCTAGCGTGTGAAGTTGCTTCTCACATGACCTCAACCCAAACTGTTCCTGCTCGAGAATTTTTTGAAGCCTTTAAAGTTATCAAGAAGAACGAACAAGCCTCCTCAACGTGTATACGATTCATTCAATTGCGACATTTGCAGCACTACCGGAAAATTGAGATCTTCCGCCGGAGTGGGAGCCCAAATGAAGAGACTGCAGCTCCCCCGATGGAGCGGTTCAGTTCTTTCACCGCGGATATGGCCTGCCACCAGGTGTGCGACTCCCGCTCCGCATCAGTTTTTTTTCACAGCTATACGACAGCAATCTTCCGCGTCCCCCAGTGTGCTAGTGGAAGAGAATGAACCCCACGATGATGAGCACTCCTCAAATTTCCATACAAACCGAACACCAACCCCTCCTTCACCACCCGTCGAGGCTTCGCTGAATTCCGCTAAACTCTCTGCCATACACGCTCGACTCTCCCTACCGCAGCGATTACCACTTCAGACGCTGGCTCGTACTCTGGTCGATGAGTCTGCCGACCCTTCTCCACAGTTCAATAATAAATCCCTCTCAATTCTAGGCGGTGACCTCCTAACGTATTACACCTCCGAATACTTGATAAGCACTTATCCGCGGCTCCCAGTTAAAGTCCTCTGGGCAGCTATGTATTCCTATATTGGAGCGAAACCGCTAGCAGCGATGACTAGGGAGTGGGGTCTGGAATTTGCTGCTGAGCCTGGATCAGAAGTAGACCCGGGTCTCCTACAATTTAAACGGCTACCCCCAGACACGGTAGTTGAAACCAACCCGAATGGCACGTTCCTTAGGCGCGATGGTGGTGTGTCAAAACGCAGTACCAGCGCCAGGATAATATACGGCGATGCCTTCGGCGAATCCGCAATTCCCTATCCCGTTCACCATGAAGGTGTTACTCCCAACCGAGCCTGTGCAAACTTTGTCCGTGCCGTCGTGGGCGCGGTCTATCTACATGCTGGTCGGCCAGCAGCGAAGCAATTTTATAAAGAACACTTCACGAGTCGCCATCTCGACATGGCCTCACTGTTTAGCTTCCGGCAACCGACACGGGATCTCAGCAAACTCTGCCGTCGGGAAGGCTTCGAGGATCCCGTCGCGAAAATCCTGAGCGAAACTGGTCGATTGAGCAATCGTCCCGTCTTTAACGTGGGTATTTTCTCTGGCCCAGATAAACTTGGCGAAGGAGCAGGTGGAAGCTTAAGCGAAGCCCGCTTCAGAGCCGCGGCGTCTGCGCTGAAAGGCTGGTATTTGTATAGTCCGCTTGGGGTCAGAGTGCCAAGCTCTATGGAGGAAGAAGGTGCGCAGCCCTGGAAAGCGGTATATGTTGATCCCGGTGAAGTTATTGTGTAAGCAGGAAACAGGGGATTCAAAATATGAAAGCAAATGTACCAAAATTTACAGGTGTCACTTTTCCTTTCCTTTATGGTTTGCTTCAATTTTTTTTTTTTTTTGGCTTGAAAGGAAATATCAAGGCGGGATCACATAACACATTTGGAATTTTTTGCTCATCTTTCCCACACTCTCCTGTTGGCCTTCTGATCGATCCCGTGGGTTTTTTATTAGCCTACCTTAGTTCATGTTGGACTAACTTTCTGCCTTTTTATATGTATCTTTTTCTCGTATCTACTTTCCTGCTTCTTTCTTTTCCTCTTCTTTTAATGTACATGTACAATATTGGGAAATGAGTTCTTATATATGCGGTCGAAACTTTCCATTATTGCTATTCTAATCCTTTTATTACGGTTACTTTTGAAGCAAGCGCAGCCAGTGCTCCCACCAACCCCAATTGTGCATGTACATGTACAAGACATATACAGTTGAAAAGTTTGGCCAGCAGCTTGTGAAAAATGTCTGCTTGTGAGAAATGCCGTCAGAAAGCTGGATATACGAAATTTGAAATGCCGCGACTTTGCCCAACCCCCCCTTTCCATATACCCTATAATCCCACAGAAAATCCTACCTAGTTCATCGTCCTTTTCTACGAACTTTGAGATATGCTGTTTATGATTGGATGGGATTTTCTACCACGCTCTCGCGAAGCTTAACAGTTGCATGCTTTGCTTATTTCTTGATATTTGGTGTGATTTTAACCTTTGCCAGGAAGACGCTCTGCTCCGTGTATTGGCTTGTTAGATCCGCATCTTTGTCCTTGTGTGAAGAAATGAAATAAAAAATATTTAGCTTTAAAGTATGTCACGAACAGAATGGCGTATATATACTCCGAGAGGGGGAAACAATCGTTCCTATATGGAAGCCTTATTTCCCAAATCTTGACCGAAGAGGGCTCGATACCACCATTGAGAAGGATTTTGTTCTTTAACTTACCTTCAATGCATCTAAATACTCACCGTACTGCTCCCAGAGCTCCAATGCGTCAGCACCAAAAAGCCCACGCCAGAATCCACGTTTAGCTAGATATTCGTCGTCCGTCATTACTCCCGCTCCCTCCTGATCCTCCTCATCGTCCCCGTGGTCTTCATCATCCCCGTCGTCTGTATCTTCCCCATCATCTCCATCATCCTCATCGCCCCCATTCCCATCCGACTCGCCAACATACCCAACCCTCAACAGGCGATCATTCAACATCCCCACAGCCCCTTCCCCAACCCTGACATCCTCGATCCATTCCAAGAAAAACGCCGTAATCTGGTATCCCTGATCCCATCTCCCGCCGCGCTCAGCCTTGCTCATGGGCCGTTTCCAATGTGGCGGGACGAGGCCAGCCTTCAAACGGACAAAATCTGCAATGCCTTCGATTAAACCTGAGGGGGGGTTTGGGATTGCTTGTCCCGATTTATCCTTCTTGTTCTTCTTCTTCTTCATCTTCTTTTTTTTCTTCAGCTCTTCTGCCCCTGGGCGAGACTGAGGGCGGGTGTGCTGGTAGCAATGCACTAGTTCATGAGTGATTACGCCCAGCAGCTCGCGCGCTGCGTCTGCGAATGTGTTACTAACAGTAGAGATATAGGAGAGGGAAAAATGGATCTCCTTGTGGTCTGAATCGAGCTCTGTGCCGGTTGTGTAGGCTACGCCGGGCATGTCGCGGATTATGAAGGTGACGGAGCGGGTCGCTGGGAGTGAAGGGTTGAAATGTGGATATGTGCGGGGCGCATGGCTGCTGCTGCTGCTGCTGCTATTTCTAGATTGATCGCGTTTCGGCGGGGACGTGTATAGGTACGTTACAATGTTGGCTAGAGCCGTGTTAATTGCGGCATTTGGATCTGAGATTAGGTTTATGAAGGATTTTGTCGCCGGGTGGGTAAGGTCCTGTAGATGTAGACGGAGTTTAGGGGTTGGTTGTGGTGGGGAGTGCGGGGCTTCGTGGCGCGGTTTGGCATTGTCGATTTCATTGCTATCAGCGTTCTTTGTTTTGTTTGTAGACTTATAGGGAATTGGAGAGGAGCTGGGAGTTAGTTGAACTGAGGAGCCGGATGAAGTGGACATGGTTCTAAGAGCTGTTTGTTGATATATGAGATGGATGGATGTATGAATGCAGGCATTGGGGGGATCTGGTAAGGTTGACATACATGGATACGGAGACTGGGATGTATTTGACTACTATAACGCTGGTACGGATCCGTACGTATGGTATGTGACACTTGAAGGCCCAGAGAGACTTCATATATTTCGTATAGCACCTCTCGAGATCCTTCTCATTGGTGTCAATTTCGCTTCAACATCCACGTAGAGAATAATGCATGTAAAACTTTAAATTCTGCACCTCCTACATAGTAACTTTAATCTGCGTTTTGCTTCCCCCTGGAACAGGTACGCCACAAGCCAATAAACCATGGTTCATACATGTAGTTCGAGGAAGGTTATCTGTTTACAACACCAAGTTCATGTTGCCAATTTGCTAGACATTCAGATTCCTACTTACAGAGTACATCATACATCCTTCCAGATAGATAAGAAGAGGAGTATCAATATAAAATCAGTTGTATCAGTAACATACAGATTACATACCTATCAATTGGGGAATGCTGCTTACAGATCGGGTCTAGCGTGCCTGGGCGCTGCTGCCAAGACAACGGGATTTTGGGCAGCGAAAAACAATCAAGTTACCCTTTTCGGCCTTTGTCTGGCGCAACCTCATGTCTTCAAATTCCCTCGTCGAATACATCGCTGCGTTTCTTCTTCTGTGCCGGCGTTGTTCTCTCTGTCACTCTACATCTAACTCTATCGGATCCAGGTATGCACTCATTCTTCTTCATGCGTTATTTGTCAGCCACCTTGCCTGATCCATGTATGGCCGTGGTCTGTGCTACTGCTACTACACGGGGTCGGCCCCCCTCCTATATTGCTTTGACAGTCATGATCGACTTGCTCCCAGGCCGTGCGGGTTTCATCGCTTGGTGCTAATATCGTTGTTCTAATATATAGTGTCGGGGTTTACATCGCGTCGTGATCCGTCTTCGAACTCACTCTCACGTACTTCTGGGCGCCTATTATTATCTGTCTGTCGGGCATACAATTGGCGATTCCGAATTTGCCTACAAGCGAGACAATACATAGCACTGTGATATTGCGCATAAAATCTCTACCCTTCGTCTAAGTGTATCAGTATTTGCACCACGAAATAACCCCCTTCCAATGAACGTTGTGGTCGAACAATCTTGACAATGGAAGCTAGAGCCGCTGAGGTTCTAGCAGCGCTGAAAAACCCCAACCTCTCCGTCGAGGCGAAAACGCAACAGCTCACAAAGCTTAAGTCGGAAATAAAGCAGAAAAATGTACCGGAGCTCGCTATTTCCGCCGTGTTCGAGGCCGTTCGCCATGCGGTCTCATCACAACACTCGTCGCTTTCCGCAGGGGGCTTCTCCTCCTTAGGCCATCTCCTTAAACGACTTTACCTCCAAGAACTTCATCAGGCCGTCGCTTCTCAAGGCCGCTCCACTTACCCTCTACTTCTTGAGCGATTAGGCGACCATAAAGAACGCGTTCGCTCGCAGGCTGCTCAAGCATTCAGTGACTTTTGGCAGTCCTCTCCCGTTGAAGTTGAGCACCATGTCCTGGAAGTCGCGTTGGTGGGGAAGAATCCTCGCGCAAGGGAAACGAGTATCACATGGCTAGCGACTGTGAGTCTATAAGCCATCATGGAACATACCTAGCTTGACATTAACTTATTTACTAACTTTACTCCCTCTTTTCTTTTTAGATGACTCGTAACCGTGGTGTGCTATTCCGGACATACGTGCCAAGCCTTGTCGCCTGCCTCGAAGATGCTGATAGTGGAGTCAGGGAAACTGCAAAGGCGACTGTTATCGATTTGTTCCAGTATGCAATAGGCACCAAATAATCCCCTCTAATTTCCGGCTACTAATGTCATTTCGCAGAAATGCCCCTCCTCGAGCACTGTCGGATTTGAAGAAGCAGCTGCAATCACATAATGTGAGAAAATCGATAACCAATTCAATCCTGTCTAACATTGGGGTCGATCAAGAACTTTCCTCGTCCGTGCAGTCTCAGTCAAGATCTGATATCTTGAGACCCGAGAGCAGTTTCTCCAGCCACCGGGAACCTCAACGTCCCAACTCCGTTCTCTCAGTCCGATCTTATTCGAACGGCGAAACAGCAAGTAAGGAAGCTAGCATGGCGTCAGATTCTGTCCATGGTGGTATGAACCAATATCACTTTGCTACGTGTTGTACTAACCCTTTTGTATCAGATTCCCACCAACCAGCTAGAGGGGACCCTCCGCGAAGAGATGCGGTGTTATCTCATAGTGTTAGCGTTGAATCATTCCCTGCCATTACTGGGAACCCTGAAATTGTTGAACCAGAAACAGTAGACCCACTCTACCTCAATTCACATCGAGAATTGGATGAAGTATTTCGAGAAATGCTGCCTCATTTTGAAGGCAGAGAATCAGAACAGAATTGGCTTCTTCGCGAGAGGAGTGTTTTGAAACTTCGAAGAATAACGAAGGGCAATGCGCCTACGGATTTTCAGCATAATTATTTGGTCGGTATCAAAAGTGTGCTCGACGGCATACTCAAAGCTGTCAATTCTTTGCGAACAACGTTGTCGGCTGCTGGCTGCAGCTTAATTCAAGATATTGCTCGAGTAAATGGCCCAGCAATTGATCCAATGGTGGAAGTTCTTTTGCAGAATATGATTAAAGTGTGTGCAGGCCTGAAGAAAATTAGCGCCCAAAACGGTAATCTTACGGTGGATGCTATCATCGGCAATGTGTCCTACACATCTAGAATTATGCAACACCTTTGGCTTGCATGTCAAGACAAAAATGTTCAACCTAGGTTATTTGTCACAGGGTGGATACAAACCATAATACAGAAGCACGGGCATAAAGGATCGATCGAACACAGTGGGGGTGTTGATGTCCTCGAGAAATGTATAAAAAAAGGTCTGGGGGATGCGAATCCCGGAGTGAGGGAGAACATGCGTTCAACATTCTGGACTTTCGCGAGAATATGGGCTGACAGAGCAGAAGGGTATGCATTGACTCCTTATTTTGAGCTTGATTGACAGTCTTGCTGAACTCAGTTAGGATCATGTCCACAATGGATGCGAAGTCCAAGTCTCTTCTCGAAAGGGATCCCGGAAATCCTAATCTCGATGCTAATTCCTTAAACACTAACGGGAAACCCCGAACAGGCATAAGCAATAACGGGCTAGGGGCAGGGTCCAGACTAACACTCAAGGAGACAATCGCTGCTCAGAAAAAGGCTCGTTTGGCTGCAGCGAAGAAACTACCTGCTCGCCCGGAATCCGCCCAGTCATCATTTCCCGATTTGAAATCGTCAAGATCTTCCGTTCACCGACAACCTGGAACAACGACTCGCACCGTTCCTACAGGGTCCCATTTTTCTTCCCAAAACACATCTCTCTCTTCGGCACCAATGCGCCCCTCTTCAAGGCCCCGACGGCCCGAATTGATGCGACCTGCTACCGCCGATCCATATTCATCTCGTAATAGACCTGTGCATAGCACATCCCAGCCAAAATTAACAAGTCCCTCAGAGAGTCCCCAGAAACCTAGGAGTAAAACTACATCAACTCCGGGGAGAAAAAATCCAACGCCCGCCCGTCCCAAGTCAAGGCTTGACACTAGTGCGCCTGTAAGCGCGGCAAAGCCAAAACCCAAACGGCTTGACATTGCTGGGTTAAAACCTGGCGAGGCTCGTTTAATGGCAGGTCCCGCAAGTAAACCAAATTACACATCTGCTGCGGATGCGAAACCACTAGCTGCAAGCCCGGCTAGATCTGAGGACAGTCTACCTATGGCCTTACCGCAGACTGACAATAGAAGTGCGGAATTTATCCCGACCGCCCTTGCTTCGGATGCCGAGGTGTTCACTCAAAACAAAACGGACCTTATGACAGACCTCCCTACATCCGAATCCTTGGTGATGGCTCATGGTACCCCTTCAAGCCATCGCCGTTTGAGCAGCAGCGACACCTCTGTTTCCCGTATCCCCATGTCGCCATCTTTCCAATCAAAAGTTCTTTCAGAGGAGCGTTTGGCGTTGCCGACCAGCCCTAACAGGCGCTATTCCAAAAATAATGACGACACCGTGCCACACGCCTCTCCAGCGGGTCGACTTTCTTTTCCTAGTACTGAGGCTAGCCATCCTGCAGAGACCCTCAAAGTCTATGAAGACCCCCAGTCTCCAAATGCTAAGGAAAATGTTGCCCGCCCTGGTCCATTTGGACTCTCTCCGAGGTCTCCCCATTCACCCGCCAAGGCTGCTCCGCTTGAAGAACTTCCAATCAACGAACCAGCGAACACGCCCAGTCGAAAATATAATCAGCAACAAGAGCCCTCAGGGTTTTCACCTCCAGCCAGTGTCGCTACCCCTGGAAGTGAAAATTTGCACCGGCGATGGAAAAAGGTGGAGATTTCAGAAAGGCGAAGAAGCCTGAGCCCACGATCCAAGGATCCATCACGAGGGCGAGATATGGTTGATAGAGGACTTAATAAAATCCGAACAGGAGCCATCGACGTGCATGGGTACCGAAAGGTGCAGAGTTTGATCAAATATCATGAGTCAATATTTCATGACAAAGCTAAATATGGCGAAGCATTGATGGTGTTGTTAGAAGCCCTCGAAGCGCCAGACACTGACAAGAAGTCAACAACTGGTCGACCACTGGATCTCAAAACACAGGTACTAGTGACTATTCGCTTGTTGTTCTCGATGAACCGTGACTACTTTGCTACGTACAATGCTAGAGCCATGACGGCAATCATTACGGCACGCAAACACTACGAACTTACAAACCATATCGTCAGCGGTCTCGAGGAAACAGCTGAGGATATTGTTCAAGCTTGCGACCCTGCAGATGTCATTGATGCAATTTTGGATCTGCTCGAGTCGGAAGATAAGTCTCCCGACAGCCATCGGATGATTTCCATGGGCGGATACGTCCTCAGCGGGCTCCTACGTAGACTCAACGAAAAGAACCTATTCCTCAGTGCGCCCGAGTTGGAACGACTTGGCAACTTTGCCAATCAGAGCCTCAAGGATCCTCAACCGGACATACGCCGAGCTGTGATGGAGTTCTGCTTAGAGCTTCACGAGATGGTCAAGCCTGAGGAAGCCTTTTGGCGCACAATTACCGAAGAACACCGTCCCTTGCTAACCTATTATATTATGAGAAAGCCTGGAAGATGATCGATCATCCCGTATGCGGACTCTAGGAATTCGTGACCTCGATCAGCAGTTGACACACCCGTACAGCCTTTTTTCTTCTTTCACCATTGGACTTATTATTCTCTATTGCCCTCCTTTCAAGTTCTAGTCCACCATGTTACAAATAATCCTCTACCTTGTCTTCGCAACTCTTTGCTCTCTGTTTCGTTCTGACCTATTATCTTGATGTATGCCTGGTGTTATACCATCATGACTCCTTTTGATAGCGTTATCGGAGTAGGTGTAGTTCTTTTTCTACCTTCTTCTTTCTTCTTTCTTCTTTCTTCTTTATCTCCACCTCTTTATTCTTCTACTTTTCAATTCATCTCTCTTTACCTTTCGAAAAGCACACTTGCAGTGGTATTACGTGATTTTTAATTGTATATTTTGATTTTTAATCCTTCTTCATTTTTCTTCTTGTTTTCAGTTATCTTTTATTTTCTTTATTCCCCTTCTACACTTTCTTTTTTTCTGTATCACGGCTCTGGAGTATTGTTTGTTTCTTAATTCTTATCGTCAATTGTCCCGCGCTGTTATTTTATCCAAGGGTAGGCAATTTTACACTTTAGTTCATATATGTATTTTCACCCACTATACTTGTACTGTGTAGAGCCACTTTCTGTTCATGACAAAGACATATATACTTTAGATTTGAGCTTGTGGAATTTATATTTATATTTATATTTTTTACATTTTGTTTTCCCTCTTATGTTTAATATTAGTTCAATAAATTAGATAGATTGCTTTGCTTGTCTTTCATTCATGTGGGAAAGATAGCTAACTCTTCTTTTACTCATTGATAATAATCAGATCTAGACGGTTATATTCTGATGTATCAGAATGGATTTTATCGGCCTCAATGTTTTCCGAGTCTCAACGCCAGGAGTGAGCTGCTTTTTGACATGGGACGTTGATGGAGGGAGCTTCTTCTTTGTCCTGGAACGTCCCCGAGTTTTTTTTCTTTCTTTTTGGTGTCTGAGTCAAAGTTAGTCAAATAAATCATGGAAAACCCAGGGAATGTTAAGCTTGCCTTTGGCTAGATTTCTCTGACTGCTGGTGTTCATGATGGATGTATGTACAGTATATGTACAGTATATGTACATGTATGTGCATACAATGAGTTGACTTCTGCAGTGTTCTGACCTGCATCTGTTGAAACAAAGATAAGAATAGCTGTGCATGAGAAAGGGAAAGAAAACGGAAAGAAAAGGTAGTCAGTCTATGATGGTATTTCCAGTTAACTATCACAACCCAACAGATTAATAATAAATTAACTTGCCTCCCTCCATATGTGTAACTAATTCGCAGGGACCATGAAGAGCAAATCGCCCACCAAACTTGATCTTAAACTAGTTAGTTAGCGGTTATTCAACACCGACCAGCGCCGGTTTAACTACTACGGATCGTCTGTATGGAGCATTATTATTAACGTTATATGTGGAGAACGAAAATCACGAAACACGAATTGAGCGAAGATTCCGTCCCATTCGTGGTAGAAAAGTTATTTAGACATTGAACCGTCTGTGCGGCATAACGTTGGGCGCGGTGTGCGGCCGCCATCGTTTTGTGAA
>LDEV01001740.1:0-10208 GCA_001014755.1 Blastomyces silverae | reverse complement strand
CACGCCAGTTTCCGCCCGTATAGATGTGATGCGTCGCGCCCTCCTAACTCTGCCAAGCGTGCACCGCGACGTACTTGAATTCCTGGTATTCCATCTCCGGCGCGTTGTGGAGCGCGAGAAAGAGAATTTGATGACGAGCTTGAATGTTGCGGTTGTGTTTGCGCCGACGATTCTGAGACCTGAGAGTTTGAGTCGGGAAATGAGTGATGTGAATAAGAAGAATGAGGTGCTTCAGTTTTTGGTTGACCATTGTCAGGATATTTTCATGGGAATGCAGGATTAGTTCTCTTCTTGTTTCTTTTCTTGCTTCCCATTTCTCTCCCATTTTGACTGCTCCGTTTGCTCTCCCGCCTTCATCGTTTGCCTCTTTTACTTTTTCTTTCTGGTTTATTTACTTTTCGCGATTGGATGAATGACTTTTTTTTGGGTTCCGCGTTTGCGTTTGCTCGTGCTGCTGCTTGCATTCATACCACTGCGCCGTTTTTTTTTCATTATTTTGACGGGACATGAAATCCGAGTTGATGAGGCTGCTACCACGAAGCCATGGAATCATCCTCTAGATTGGATAATTATCCCCTCTTTTATTATTGTTGTTTTTTACCTACATTTCGAATCTTATGCTGCATCTTGTCGCACGTTCGCGTTCATTGCTATTCCATCATCAAATACCACTTGACAGTTGTTTTTTGTTTATATACCATCCCTCCCGACCTTTACTTGACAACTGCCCACTGAAAAAAAGTGATGGGACTTGCTTGCCCTTATAAAGCCTGTTTATTATCATTGTTATTATTATTATCCATTATTTGCTTGGTTTTCTTTCTCCTGGCGGAGATACCCAGCCTTCATACCTTGAGGGTATTTTTTTGTCATTTCTCTCTCCCTTTCACTCCGATTGAGGGCTTCTTTTTCCATTTTATTATCATCTGTCATTTCTAACGTATGTACAGTATTTCACCACGATGGATCACTCCGTACCACTGCAACTATTTTTAGTATGGGAGTACACAATAAGGTACCTTCTCATACTAAATTAGTGCAGTGGTACAAAGGGGGAGCACGATTCAAGGTCGTGGTGAAATACGTTCCTGCTACTCACCTTTTTGCCGATTTCTTTCCCCCCCCTTTCCCATCTCACGTTTTTATTCTATTCTATGCTTCCTCCTTCACATCCATCCGTGTGTCCAATATTTACCTCTTCTCAACTTCCCAATCCCCAAAAATCTTAGGGACATGCTTTTCAATCTTGGATGGATCCAGTGTCTGCAATGGAGCTCTTGTGTTTTTTTTGTGCGTGATGCGATACGTTTATCTCATTCACAATTAGCTTCTTTCTTCCCATCCCCCACATCCTGGCTTGATGCTTGGTGATTGGCGCTTGGTGCTTGTATATAGCAATGACAATGACGATGACGATGAAATTCAAACTAGGCGTATATGTGGTAAACGACGAATCTTGTTTTCTTTTTCTTAACTTTTTCCCCCCTTTCTCTCCCTCCTTTTTCGACTTCTTCGGTCAATCTTACTGGATTGAATCCATGATTAGGGAAGAGTTCATTTTATTTTGCACCTGTTTAGTTTGAGAGGCGGAGAAGAGATATTCAGTCAGTTTTCCTCAGTTTGCATCTAAGCGTCTTCTTACGCTGAACAGTGTCCGCTGTTTATCATCCTTATTCCTACTTTTTGAATATTCTTTCAATATCAATGGGTGCATGTAATATAGCTTCCACCCCATGGGAATATTGGTGGGTGTCATCATCTCAAGCGTCACTTCCCATATATGTTAGTCTCGTTTGGTTAAATTTACACAAGTATCAACCATAATCTGTAAATTTTGTTCATATACAGAGTAGGTCTCATAGAAACCCATTCAAGTAGACCCAAATTATACCCTGCCAAGTAGTAAAAAAAAGATACATGGTTGAAGTGCACATCGCAAATTTTTTGTCTTTCATATTTTGTCCTTATCGACTATTAATATTAATATTATTTTTTTATTATCATTATCATTATTATTCAGAAACTTTCATCTTCCAACCCGGCTGCGCGACGAATAACGCTAGGACTATTTTCATCATCGTCCGTGGTATCATCACCGCAACCGGCGGTGTAGAGGAGCTGGGAAACGATTCGCTTGGAGGCTTCTTTCGCTGTGATTTTGTTATTTTCCCAGTTAGTTGATTTGCAAGCATACTTTCCTCGCCCAAGGCTGAGTGAGACCTGTGCGTATCTCCGTATTAAAGCGGTGAGTTGCAATTGCAAAAAACATACCTGGAGTCTGAAGCAGCCTGCTCTGCGGAATATGAAACTGGATCGTTTTCGGTGGACTTTGGCCAAACAGCGCGGTAGGGTCATCTTCATCGTCGTCGTCGTCGAGGTCATCGTCACTATGCCATCCTCCGGATATCTTTGGTGGCCGCGAAGCGTTGTGTTTGGCGGGCGTAAGCACGCTGATACCCGGTCGTGGGAGTCGGGAGGGTTTGCTTGGCCGTCGCTGACGAGGTGGTCTATTATTATCATTATCATCGTCGTCGTCATCATCATCCTTGACCGGAGATGAGAATATCTCTGAGTGAAGTTTTGGCACTTCGATTTCAGGACTGGAGATAGGTGAGGAGTCCAGGTAGCCCGGCTTGGGCTTGAATTTAGGCGTGCTGATACCTCGGGTATCGTGGCCGTAGGTTTTGCGGGCGCTGGCGAGGGGTGTTGCCTGGATCCGGTAGGTTTTATCTAGGACGCGGTGGAGGACGGGATCTGTTTGCTTGCCAGCTTTTTTCGATGTGGACAGCATCCGATGTGAAGTGGGCGGGGCGAACGTTGAGGTTGTTGGGGTCATGGCCATGTCTCGTGCGCCGCCGTGGGTCCATTGTGTCCTCCCAGGGGTGACTGGTCCCCGGTTTCTTGATTGGGAGGGCGTGTCATCCCATTCGTTGTGGAGAGTTTCATATGAGATGGGGTAGTCGATGGATGAGCTGGTAATGTCGTCGTTGTCACCCCGTTTTGAAAGTGATTTTGGTCGCGGGGTGCTGTGGGATGGTGTTATTGTGAGTGAAGAGAGGTCCGGAGCATCGTCTCGGTGGTGGAGGCTTAACGATTCAGATGATGGGGTGGCGTATGATGGCGTAGCGTCTTCGTCTGTTGAGGTGCGGGTGGTGTACGTAGAGTCCTCAGTGTATGTGCCTTCCTGTGCGCTGTCACTAGGTGGACGTTCTTCATAGCCAGAAAGCGACACATTGGCGCTAGACTCAAAGAATTGTTTCCAGAACTAAGTTATTTATGTAAGTCAGTTATTATAAATGGCACTTTTGCACTGCGGACTGCGTGCTGTTGGAGATGACCTGGTTACCAACCTTTGACCCCTCCCATACTTCTCGAGACTGCTCCGCGTATTGTTCAACGGTAGGAAGAATGCTTGTGGTAACTATCCTGTGAGCACGGCTAAAATTGTGATCAATTTCTATAAAGGTGCACATATATTTATTAGTTTCTTGATATGTTTGGCTTCTTGTCATTACGGATAACGCGAAGAGCGGGGAGGTAGGTACCTTGCAGGGTCAATGTTATAGACTGTTCCAGTCTTTCTAGCTCCTCAGTCAGCGTCAGGTTCCGTTGGCCTGGGTTAGGACGTGACATTGTGTCTCTCAAATTCCATGTAACGGGGCTTCAATTGAGTACGGAATAGACGGCGCAAGGATGAAGTTGGCTTCCTGATGCGCACAGAATGTTGACAGCCTGTGGCATATTTATATCACGTGAAAGGGCGTTGATTTAAACTCGAGATCTGTGGGAAGCCTACCATATTTAGACTAGTCTAGGGCTAGTGCGATAAGAGGCTTATCCATTCCCGTGACCCAGGTATGACGACGGCGGAGCTCGGATAAACCAGCCAGGCGGCAACATAACTCGGTGAACCTGGCTGTGCAATGGGAATGTGAAGGACTTCCAAGTTATCTCGAGTCCATGATGCCCAAATTCGCTGATATTGCTAGATACACGGGATTCCATTTCATCTGAACAACCAAATTCGAAATGCCTGCTCCATTAGCCAAAGGTTTGTGCACCGTTCCGGCCCCCGCTCTCCCCCGCTTTCCATTCCTCAAGGATGAAAGAGCGCATATAGAACCTTCAAGTTTCAAACAGTACACAGCCTTTTGCGATTAAGTGTCGTTGTCTGCAGGCTATCTCTTCTAACTCTATACACGTTCGCGTTTCAGGCCTTGTGATCACTGTTACTATCCTCGTTGCCGCAGGTATTGCTGTCTACGAAAGCCCGCACGTGAAACAATGGCTTCGAAATTCCCGCCGGAAGATTGCAATAGCCCTGCACAGCCTTGGAGATGAAATTAATCCGCAAGAACGTTCCACCGACCGCAGGCCAGCGGCTGACATATCTATGAGCGAAGAACTGGGCGAGGAAGCGGAGGCAAGACGGAAGAAAGCTAGGGAGCAAATCTTACGACGAGCGTCGATCCTCGAGGCAAGAAAGAATAGATCTTCTTCAGGCTCCGTTGGTAGCTTTGATGATATTGTGGACAAAGATGGGCGGCTCAAGGCTCAATCCAAGCAACCTCAGCAGCCATTGTCCAAGGACGTTGAGTCACAAGCGCAAGCTTCAGGTGTCCAAGTGGCAAATCCAGATACCGTTCATTTACGTTCTGGAGCGTTCTCTGATCTATCCACATCAATATCTGACATGGCTCCGAAGATTTCGGCTGAGCACCGCCAGGCAATACTTGACAATATAGATAGAGATAGAATCCGCACCTCCCTCAACTCCGAGACTTCCTCACACCATCCTTCGGAGTCTTTGGTTGATCTTACCCCGACTTCAGAACACCCAGGCATGGATTTTACCGATTTCGCACACAGCGAGATACAGGGCCAGGGCCAGAGCCAGCGAGAAGATCCCACTTCACAATCTAGCTATTTCTCCCTAGCCGCATCCCAGCATACAGAGGATGGCGAGCCGGACTTCTACTACGCACGTCCGCCCCCAGCTGCTGATCAAAATTCCACAGCACCACCACACCCGCCACAGTATGAGAGCGAAAATCCATTTGCGGACCAGCAGGGGAGCCATACTATCCAATCAGTCTCCTCAGCGCCTTCAATCGCTTCAAGCCTCAGCCATATCCAGAATGAACCCTTCGAGCGAATGTCTGACGGGACGCTGAGTGATCTGGAATCCGTCCATGATGGCACGCACACGCCAGCCAGCTGGTCTGAAGTCGGCAGTGTGGTCAGTAGCAACGACGGTAATCATCACCAGTGAGTAGGGTATGTTATGCGCTTTACTTGAAAGACTAGAAGTGCTGCTTGCCCTTTTCCCTCTGTTTTTTTTTACGCACGAATAGTTATATTATTGTTTACTAGGAAATGGTCGTTTAGATGTCTCAGCCGATGATTCGACTGTCCTCTCGTTTTAATTTCTTTATTTACTTCTGGAGCTACCTGCTTGTAGCTAGAACCGGCCCCTTCGACGTTTCCGATAACGTACGATTGTCGCCGGAAGCCTCCATTTTTATATCTCTTTGACATGTTTACCAACAAGATGCCGAGATCGGCATGTAACCGGGTTGTCTTTCTGGAACGAGTTGTTTTGCTAAATGTTGGCGAAATGGTGCGTTTTGTATAATTTATCGTTTCCCCTCATTCCGCAGGGGGCAACAACTTTGTTTTATTACTTAGCTGCGAAGAGGGAGAGGGAAAGATGATGAAAGGGGGAGTGGAAGGGGGAGCGGATTTCCAACAGACCAGGCGTTTTCAAAGGGGTTTTCCTTATCCATCTACCCCGGGGCATTCTACTTTGATACAGGACAATGTACTTACTATCTGTGATATTTATTACTTGCTTTAAGAAGTCTTCCTATTTTCACCTATCGCTGCATCGTGGGCCTTGCCTGCGTTGTATATTCCATTCTTGTGAGGAAGTCATTAATTTTCCTATTCATTTTACAGGTAGCTGGATTGCCAGGGGGCCGTGATAGGATGGTACATATATGTGGGCTTATTATAATCTTTCCAGAAAAGAAGATTCCGCTTTTCCGGTCTCATTTCCTCGCCAGTGCTTCCTTTCCGGTATCTTCTCGTCCTCCTCAGTCCTCACGATTTCAGTCAATTAAGCCACCTCCACCCTCTATATTTTATATAGACTTAGTGATAAATATCATCGTAATACAATAACTATCTTTAGGTAGATCAGGAACAATAATAGTCTCGCCTGGGACAAGACGCTCCGGAGTATTACCCCGTACCGTATAAGACGGAAGTCTCCGAAGGAAGGTGCTGGGAAAAAAGATTCATGGCCCAGAGCCAACTGCCCAGGTGGTTTTGGTTTTCGCTTATATTGTTTCAGCTGAAGAAGACTGTTCAGGGTGTTTCTGACAGCGGGGGTGCCGCCGCAAGCCAACGATACGCTGGTATGTGTCCGCCTTTTCTTGTCCGTTAAGGCTGAAAAAGGCTGCGAAAAGAATCTAAGCAGGTTCAATTAAACGCACTTGGGTGATTGGGCGGAAAGAAGTAATCCGGCAGTGATGCTTTGAGAACTTGAGGTTATTTATACAGGTTGCTGTGCTCTGCGAAGAACAAGGAGAACCAATTTGGAAGTTAGGCGGGACGTCCAGTAATAATACGCGTTCTCGTGACGGCGGAAAGAGGAGGATTGTAAAATACGACGGCGTGGTATTGATGTATTATACAGTACCTGGGTATTGGCGTATTAGCTGCAACAGGCAAGCAGACACACGACACCAGCAGAAGAACCAGGAGAAGATAACAAGCCAGAAGGGAATGATGTGTGACGCCTCCTGGTATTGATGAGGCCAACTGGGAATAAATAGAGTTCATGGATTGATCAATCTGTAGACTGTAACTTATGATTAAGTTTCACAAGGTTTGCCATGATTGCAAAGTCCAAATACTCCAGTGCCTGTCACCAATATGCTCTGATAAATATTCGCCGCTAGCCTTGGCCATAGCGCCAGACTGACTGACGCCCAAACATATCAAGGCGCCATCTGGGCCGTTCTCCCCGGTTTTTTGGTGCGGGCTCTGAGAAGTCCACCTGCCGGCCCCCTGGAGGCGCTTTTCTTCTTCTTCTTCTTCTTCTTCTTCATTCCCTCCTCCTCATTCTTCTGTATATACAATTCCTTCTCGCCCATATATCTCATGTCTACTCTGTACTGTACATACATGTAACTACTTCTAAGTATATATATCCCGATTATTCCGATAGCTTTCCTTGTCCATCACGCGACACCACTTGGTTACCAGACCCGCCTTCACCTGTCCCTTCCTTTGGACGTGAAAACGATTTATAATCTTTGCATCAATTCCATTTTTATATCCCCCCCCGCCCCCCGGTATAAGCTGATTGCAAGCCCGTTGCAAGCCTCTAATATAGCTCTACCTCTTGCTACCGTCCTCACCTTGAATTATCCGCTGCTCAGTCGACCCCATCTGCCTTCCGCCTCTATGTATCGCCTATATATACCCTCTCTCCCAACCCTCTCTTGACGATTCATACAACCAACCCAACGTACGACTGCGAACGAAAACACGGAGCATACCCAGGCATGAGACTCCTCGGCTGGCGATCACTCCTCCTCAAGACGCTACTATGTGCGCACTCGCTTCTCCCTGTCTCTGCCCTCCCGTCCTTGGACCGCAACCTTCGCATCCGTAGAGATGACAAAGAGCCTCCTGAGCAGAAATACTTCCACGAACCTGGCGGTGACGATATTCTGGGACATTATGATACGAGGTTCTTTAAGGGTGTGGTTACGTACGAGGAGCGCACCGACACGCTGATGCATATGACACGGGCGTATTTGAATTTCTTTAGGGAGAATGGCTTGGAGACGTGGATTGCACATGGGACGTTGTTGGGGTGGTGGTGGAACGGGAAGGTTAGTTGAAAATCGGTGCTGATCAGAACCTATATATATACCTATATATATATATCCCCTGTCCGTCGATCTTTCCATGACTAATATAATTTTTGATACAACTTATATCTAGATGCTCCCCTGGGACTGGGACATTGATACCCAAGTCAACACATTCACGCTCTTTCGCATGGCCGACAGCTTCAATCACACAATCCACAACTACCACACTTCCGCCGCAGACAACAGCCAGACCCAGCGCAGCTACCTGCTCGACGTGAACCCGCATGCCCTCCGGCGTGACCGTGGCCAGGGCCAAAACATCATCGACGCCCGCTGGATCGACATGCGCAACGGCCTCTACATCGACATCACGGGCGTCAGCGAGCTCAACCCGGACACCGAACCGGGCGTCCTCCAATGCAAGAACTTCCACAAGTATAAGACCTCAGACCTTTACCCGATGCGCGAGAGTGTGTATGAGGGCGTCCCCGCGAAGATTCCGTATAAGTATCACGAGATTTTGATTAAGGAGTATGGGAAGAGTGCGTTTATTGTTATGGATTATGAGGAGTAAGTTTGATTCTGTGTTTTTTGTTTAATATGACGACACCCATCTGCATCTGACCACGTCCAACTCTATTTATATATATTTTACTTATTTCTTTACTTATATTCTCGTTTTACAGCCACAGTTGGATGCCAGAGCTCAAGCTATGGGTACCTGATAAGCAACGAATGGCCGAAACCGCAAAGCTCACGCCAGAAGAGCGGAGAAGGAAGCAAGATGAGGAGCGCCGGGTGCGCCAGGATGAGATTAAGAAGGATTCCGGGCGATGGGGTTGATTTTATCCCCCACCCTTTTGCAGAAAACAAAAGTATTCCCCGGGGTGTTTTGCATCCACCGTTCCGGTCCGCCCGTAACTACTACCGCCATTTAGCTTGGTTCAGATCACAGGTGCGTTGTTGGTTGAAGCGCAGCGAGTCGCTCTGTCCAAGCAGACACTTCATTTTTACCTTCCCTTCGACATGAAATCTCAACAAATTCTTATTTGGATTCCGAATATATTATCTATATGCCTATATCTATATCTATGGATTAACTTCAGTTTTATCTTTTTTTGGGATAAAATGTGCTTCGGTCTGCATTGGGCGTCAACAAGCATGGCGATTTGGGTTTTTTTCTTTCGTGGCCCATTATTTGGAAATTTTTTGGAAGCTTTTGCTTCCCTTGGTTTTTATTTATCTGTATATACCAGCACATATACCCTGCGTACTCTAGCACCGCAGCTTATTTCTAATTTACAAATTTACAAATTTACAAATTTTGTTTCTTCTCTCTTTCCTCTTATCTAATTTCTTTCAATTTAGGCTTCATCAGAGGCCGTGGTTGGTTCGGGATACCTTGGAATGTAAGGAGAAGGTCACGTAATTCTAGCCTTTGTAGCAATTGAAGTCAGCCACACCAAGCAAAAGTTAACTGCGAGATCTCAACTGCAACTAATCTGTAAGCAGCGACCTCATGTCCTGTCCAGTTCCCTTGAGCCTAGCAATTTATGACCGTTAATACCTCAATCAGTTGAAATGATACCTATGGACTTGCCTGATTACTAATTGGCGGAGTGTTCTAGCGCGGCGGAACATTCTCCGCTCTTCTCCGCCCCACCATCCATATACAACACGGCGGGAGGCGATGGTAGGGAGATATCTCCTATTAAATCTTGCTACTCCCTTCACCAGCACTCTATACCCTTTGATGCAGTACCTACCACTAATAATAAGGCAGCTACATCTAGTTATTGGAAACTTACTCTCCTTGATAACTACCTCTCAATAGATCTCACACGGTGATGGGGGATCTTCAAGGACAACGGACCACTCCTGCACCCTCAGGCAAACCAGAGGATGTCCACGAGAATGAAATGACCCTAACTGTCCACCATCGTGGCAAAGACCATGCCTTCTCTTTGTCCCCAACTTCTACCCTCCAAGACCTCTCCGCCTCCATAGCCGAGCGGCTCTCCATCCCGCCCGCCAACCAGAAGCTCCTCATATCTCCCAAACCCGGCATGCAAAGGCATCCCTTTCAACCCATCCCCCTCAATACACTCCCGTCTTCCCTGCCCCGCTTCAAAATCACCCTCCTCGGCAGCACCACTGCTGAAGTAGATTCAATCAAGGACGCCGCACCCTCATCATCCCCGCGCGCCCTCGCCTCCTCCCATATAAAGCCCGCAAAGCCCACCCCACGCCGCCCCCCCAACTCCTTCTCCCAATACACATTCCACACCCTCCTCCCGCTCGCACACCTCCCCAACCCTT
>LDEV01001737.1:651-18637 GCA_001014755.1 Blastomyces silverae | reverse complement strand
ATCTAGCTCTGTAGACAGAGCAGCAGATATTCATTCAGTTAAAATTAAGAAATTAATAGTAATAGATATAGAAACAGAAGCTGCAGTGAACAGATTGATAACTGTAAGTAATTAAAGAATTAACAGTGAGTTCAGATAGATTAACAGTGAGTTTAGATAGATTAACAGATTCAGATATATTAACAGTGAGTTTAAATATATTAACATCAGATTTAAAGATAATTGAGCTGATTTAATCAGAGACTGATCACTCAGATGAGTTTATATATATATAATTAGCAGACTCATCTACTGTAGAAGCTACTATAGAAGCTGTCACAGCTATCAGATAACAGTATTTAATATTATAAATATATTCATAATTAAGAGTTCAGCAGTCATTACAGTTCTTAAATATATAATTAACACTGTGAAATAGATGAGACAGACAGTCTTCACAGTATATATCACAGTGTGACAGCTTAATTAGCTGAGAATTAAGTATAGAAGTAGTTATATTATTCAATGATAGATAGAAGAGTTGAACTGAATATATCTAGTGTTACTGCTACTGAGCTTGACAGTATATAAAGTATATATAGAATAACACATCAGATTGAGATTATTTAAACATACTTAAAGAATGAGAACTCTCATATACTGAACAGCAGTATATTATAAATAGATTAATAAATATATAGATTGTAATTAATATAGAAAAGAGTATAAAGAATATAAATATAGTAGAGAATATCTGATTAATTTAAACTATATAGAAGAAAAGCAGACTGTAAAGCAGAGTAGAATATTTGAATTTTAGATTTGATGAGATGCATGTGAGCTCACATGAGATCATGTTACAGAGCATTTTACACAGAAAAGTATGTTTTATTATAATAGAGAGAGAGATTATATATTTTATTTCACTGTATTTTATTTTATATTTTATTATATATTTTAATCAATTTTAATTATATTATTATAAAAATAAATTATATTATAATATAAATCTTGATATTTATAAATTACATCTTAAAAAGGAAAAATAATTAATATTCATTGAGATATTAATAATTGAAGTTGACTGTAATTGATTTACCAGAACGGGCGTTGGGTGTAGACAGGCGTTGGGTGGTTGATCACGTTAAGTTAAGGTTCTGAAGACCCACTTCCCGCGATTCGATGAGAGCACTGACTCCTGACTCCTGAGTCCTGAGAGGTCGAAAAATTACGTAGTTAGTTACTCCGTACTTGCCCAGAACTTGGGCGTGTGGTGAAGCTTAACTTTTCCAATGTTTGAGCTTTGGCTTGTTTTTGCTTTGGGTTAGATGAGGAGGGTAGGTATCTGATTAGAGATGGTTACATAGCTAGCTATGGATTATGATATCTATCTATCCGTTACGGTAAGTTAAGCGTGGAGGAAGGAATTTGCTAGTAAGTTAGTTAACTACTAGAAGAAAGCAAGCCTGGATTTCTTTTCTTTTGTTTTCTTTTTTCCTTTTTCTTTTTCTTTGCTTTATTTCTTTTTCTTTTTTTCCTTTTTTTACACGTGAAGGGCAAAGGCGGACCATTCACACCGTTCTTAAGGGATAATTGCAAACCTGTTCCCTGTCCAACAAATGCTCTGAGAATGCATAGGTTTGACGGAGAATAAGTAATGTACAGTACATTACATTGTACATATTTACCCAGTTTAGCTCTGGAAGAACTAGCCACCCCTCTGCTTGCTCATTACGTTATACATTATGCATACATACATAATGTGAAATATTCCTCATTCGGGGGCGTGTCCTAGGTGAGTGAGAGGGAGCCCACTCTAGAGATTTATAGAATGCTGAGAATACTATACAGTACCCATGACAGGTTCATCATAGTCATTCATGAGTGGTGGTTTGTGAAGTTTCTACCTAGTATAGCCTTCAGTACTATGATAGATTCCCATTACAGCAGCACTCATCATCTGTATATGCTGTTTTAAACCACTAACTACTTACTTGATATCAGTAGAAAAAAAGTTACTAGAAGAGAAGTGAGCAGTGTTGTAATATGTAGTATTTTAAGGAATTGATGCTTAGGTTGATCTTTTCAGTACTGGCGAACTAAGGAGCTGTTTTTATATTCCTTTTTTTCTTCTCTTTATCATGGTTCATACATGGACATTTTCCTGAAATATGTTGGTTTGAAGACATTTTATTTGAACTACATACATACTTAGATACGTTGTCATTGCGACAATTGTAGCGCCAGACTGGCACATTAATTAAATCTTACTGCTCAGACTTTATGTGTCTTTAGATTGTACTTGTATGCTTTCTAGAACTCTTTAAACTTTTATCGTATTCCAGGAGGAAACCTAGCTGGCTCTGAAAGGTTAACTTAGAGCTTGATATTCGGTTTGACCATATGAAATTGGTGGAAGACTTACGGCTGACTAAGCCGGCATATCTCCATCCATCCATCCTCCACCATCGCCGGACAGCTTTCTCCGCATCTGACGACAGCGACCGAAATACCGCAACTCTCCCTACCTCCACGATCATTTACATGTACTTCTTGCGCAAGCCAAATCTACGGTAGTCCCCGATTAAGTCCGTTGGTTGACTCTTCTGTCCCTATATGTTTGGTGCTTGACTGTCCAGCTTCGATACACCGCCAGTCCCCGCTCCAAGGACACCTTACATTTCGGAGCGCAGCATATTCACCTCGTCGCACACGGCGCACCGAGATGCCAACAACAGTCAACAACCGCAAATCATGAAAATTCTACTCTCTTCAATTGTGAGCTATTGATCTCTGCAACCGATCTCGAAAGACTCATTCCTCATTCGTTGGGACAGCCTGTGCTGCGAAGTAAGAGAGCGAGCGGGAAGAACAATGGGATCCTGGTTATGATGATGACCGCGGTATCTGTTTAAACGAGAGAACTCATGATGGATATAATTGGTGATACTGTTGCTCCTGCTACCGCGGTGTCTGGCGGCAGTAGTGAAATTAGGACAAACGGAAGGATGGGCTCTGGCAGCCTTTCAGAAGATGACAAAAGGTCGTATGTTGCTGGGGGCGGTCAGGGGAGTGATGCTGACATAGGCCTGGGAGTAAAGGGGCGGCCCTTCAAGGGATCAAATTGTGGGGCGATCAATGGACAAAGCTCTCCGCAGACGGAAGTGCTGCATAGGGAACAACTGGGTATGCCGAATGGTCGTAATCCCGAAAAAAGCACTCTACCGAAACATGACGATGCAAACGTGGTGCCTTTTCATACATCCGGCCAGGCGATGAAGGGCCAGAGGGGACACAATGCACATTTTGCACCAACCTCTACGGAGCCTCGATTAGGATCGGCAAATACTGTCAAGAAGGCTGAAGGCGGAACTGCGACGGTGGCACCTCCGGCCTCTGGCGATAGGCCAGCGCTTCAGTCCGTACAACCCGCAGATGTAGGAACGCCATCCTCCTCGAAGCGCCCTCTGAAGCCGATTGATATAAACCCACAATCCCCTTCAAGTCATGATCGTGAAAAGGACAAAGTTCTCAAACTGACACCGGCAAAAATCCATGAACTCACTTCCTCACCAGAATCTTTAACCCTGCACTCCATCCCGTTGGAGCCGGATAAAGGACAGCCAAATTTACGGGCTCCAATACCCTCAGATTCGCTAAATAATGGTGCAAACCTAGACACGTCGATGGGATCACGGGTTGTGAATGGGTCTTTAAAACGAACGAAATCTCCCCGCCGCAAATTAAGTGCTGGCAAAAATGTACATCTGGAGGATGCACCCGACTTTCTAACGTCCGGACATCAAACGATCCGTCCGTTCTCTCCCCGTCGGAAAAGCGCCTCAGCCCGAGTTGTGTCGACCACTGATTCTATCCAGAAACGGCGATCCTCCGCAAGTGGTGATAGGTTAGCTGATTCATGGTCAAGGCCAATCCGTGTTGACACATCTAGAAGTCACCCAAATTCATCATCGGCGCCAGATTTACTCCCATCGCCAGCACCCCAATCTATCCCACTCCCTCCTTTATCTATCCCGACGTATCTCCAGCTAGAACTGGCCTCTGATCGGCCCTCGCCCTTATACATTCACCGTTCCACCACGAATGATTTTCCTTACGAGTCTTCGCGAGCGAAACTTGAACGGCTACAAAACTTTTTCCTTTTACCACCTGCCCTAGAACAGGTGCTTTTCTTCGGTACTCTTGCATGTATCGATGCGTGGCTTTATTACTTCACAATCCTGCCATTGCGATTTCTCAAGTGTATTTTCCTTCTTCTTCAGTCCTGGGCCATCAATATTGGAGCCGAAGCACAGTTCATTTCACGGTTTATTTTTACCGGACTTGGCAGGGTATGGCGGCGGAGGCAACAGGGGCGTCCGGCTGCCCGCGAGAACGGGCTTGATCAAAAGCGTAACGAGAGCCCTGCTCACTCGCGGCCACGCTTTTCGAGTAACGTTTCTACTGATCAGGAGAGCCCATTCCTTGACCATGATGTCAAGAATCGGCCATCTGAAAATGACCGGCGAACCCGGGTGTCTTCCAGCCGAAGACATCGCAGGACCAGGTCCATTCCCTCAACGCTTTTACCGAACGATAAGGCAGATATTCTGAAGGGTTTTCTCATGATCTGTACTTGTCTGATTCTGATGTATTTCGATGCCAGTCGGGTTTATCACTGGATTCGCGGGCAGGCTGCCATTAAGCTCTATGTTATTTATAACGTACTTGAGGTATGTCTTCCATTCTGACCTGCCACTTCATTTGGAGTTCGAGAAGCTAATACCTACCTGGATATTTAGGTTGGGGATAGACTGCTTTCAGCAATTGGCCAGGACGTCCTCGAATGCTTGTTTTCACGCGAAGCTCTTGAGAGGAAACCTGATGGGCGCAGCAAGATTCTCCGTCCATTTTGGCTATTTATCATCGCGCTGATATACACCGTTATCCATTCTGCCGCACTTTTCTATCAAGTCATCACACTCAATGTGGCGGTGAATTCATATTCGAATGCCTTGATTACTCTCCTATTATCGAACCAATTTGTGGAAATTAAATCCACCGTCTTCAAAAAATTCGAAAAAGAGAATCTCTTCCAGCTGACCTGTGCCGACGTTGTTGAGCGATTTCAACTTTGGCTGATGCTTACAATCATCGCGTCTCGAAATATTGTTGAAACGGGCATCTTTAGCTTTGGCAGTGGCTTGAGCTTATTTGCTGGTAGTAAGCCAACCGCGAGTGCGAATGCTACATCATTTGTAACTCCACCCAGAACCGCATCGTCCATTCTTCCACAGGCCTTCACCATCCTCCCGTCATCTCTGCTCTCCTCGCTTAGCAAGGTTAACTCATTCCTCCCAACGATCGGCCACCTCCTCGGACCCTTCCTTGTCGTCCTAGGTTCTGAGATGATAGTCGACTGGTTGAAGCACGCGTATATCAATAAATTCAACAATACCCGTCCTGCGATGTACGGCCGGTTCCTCGACATACTCGCCAAGGACTACTATACGAATGCCTTCGCGGACCAGAATCTCAACCGCCGCTTAGGCCTACCCGTCATTCCTCTCGCCTGCCTCTTCTTCCGCGTCTCCATTCAAACCTATCAGATGTTCCTCACATCGTGGCTACCACAGACACCATCCTTCGTCACGCCGTCAAACACCACGTCTCTGACCTCAATCCACGACCATTATTCCCCATCTCCATCACCCTCCCCTTCATTCATACTACCCCTCCACCCCCTCGACGCCAGCTTCTCCACGAAACTTTCCTCGCTATTCCAAACCATGATAGCCCACGCCACCCCTTCCCCCGCCGCCTTCATCCCAATTTTCACCACCATCCTCGTCCTACTCTTATACCTCACCCTCCTCTTCATAAAACTTATTCTCGGCATCATCCTCCTCAGCTACTCCCGCGCCCGCTATAAGAAAATGAAATCGCTAGAACGGGACACAATCACGAATGCTTCCTCTTCTAAACCAACAACGACACCACCACCACCACCACCGCCACCACCACCATCACAATTTTCCAACCCTCAAACCACGACAGCAACAACGAACCCTGACACCGTCGAGGGTGCGCGTCGCGTTGGTGGCTGGGGTGCCGTGGAGGTGGGCGAGGATCGTCGAAGGTGGATCTATGCTGACGATCCAGAAGGCGCAAGGCGATTAAAGGAAAGAGATGAACGGGATAGAGTGGGGAAACCCAGTGCTGGAGGCGATGGGATTGAAGGGGTGATGAGGTATGAGATGGCGGCGAAGAGGATTTGGTGAGTGAGTGAGGTGTATCTTGATGTCTGTAATTTTACATGTATGTACGTTGAGGAGTGCGTGGGCCCTTTTTTTTGGTTTTGTATTGTATTATTTGCGTGCAGGCGTTTTTTTTTCTTTTCTTTGTTTCTTTGTATAGATACTCCGTACACAGTGTCGGAATGTAGTTCCATTTGTATGCATGTGTATTAAATATGTGATGAGGATAACTATATATGGTAACGAATATAACCTTTGATTTTCTAATCTGCGTTGTTCCCCACTTTTTGTGATTCTATTCCCTATGAGTGACATTTTTGAAAGAGGGATGGAGAATAATAATGTGAAATAGACCGCAAAATGTAAAGTGCGAATTAAAGGATATAGTGAGGGCTTATTAGCGAGGGGTTGGAAAAGAATGCAACTCCAAGCGAAAAGAAAAGAAAGGATTTCTATCAATACATCATTATAGGGGAGTAAAAGCATTAGAAAGAATAACATGGTATCAGTAAGTAGAATGATCGAGGTGGTCAGCGAGCAGGTCTGTTTTCGAAATGTGCTCAAATCGAAGAAGGGCATCCCGGTGCTTGGTACATGTACATGTACCAACTGACTCCATCAACAATTTTAAATCATCCTCCATTTCCATCCATCAGTCTATCCATCCCCCCTTTCTTACTCCTCTGAATCCTCCCCAGCAGCCTCACTGTCATTACTAGCACTATCCTCCTCGTCTAGAACACCGTCATTACCAGTCCCAGCTCCATCCTTCCCCAAATCCCTAAACACTCGCGTCATAATCTCTCGACTCTTATACAGATTTTCAACCCTCAACCGCTCGTTGTCCAAGTGCGCATGATCGCTCGCCTGGCCACACGGTAGGTGAGCTGCTGGCGCATTGAATTCTTTCTCCAGATAGCGGATTGTCGGGATCGATCCACCCTCACGGATATAGATGGGTTGGATGAATTGGCAGGGGCGCGCAATAGATAATGGGGCATGAGATGCTGATGTAGAATTCCGTGTATGGGATTGTGTTCCGGATGTTTCTGCTGCCACAACTGCCGCCGCTGGGGTTGCTTCGCAAGCGGATGAAGACGCGTTGTGTCTGCAGGGTGCACGTGGTCTACTGGGAGGTTTAGTGCCCGCAAGGTCAGAGCCATGCGCCAGGGTTGAAGAGGTCGGAACGGTGGGTGCAGAAAGCCTGTGTCCTGAGCGAGTTTTGGGCGCTGAGGACGAGGAGGAAATTACTCGGCCGACATTCGAGGACACACTGTCAGTTGAGTTTGTGCGGAGAAGTTCACGACGAGATAGCTGGTTAGATGGATTAACGGGTGGGTAGTTGTAGTGGCGATCCCCTTTTGCAGAAGACCACGCTGCGGTTACAGCGCGTGAAAGCAATTTGAAGATGTCATTCTCAGGGTCCCCAAGCCATGGTTCCGCTTTTCCTGTTATTTCAACTGTCAATGTGTTTTGAGAGTCAAAATTTGCAAACTGAGCATGAGCGAACTCGGTCAGGTCAGCAGCCACTTTATCTGCGTCCTGGTTAGGCACTATTCGGACGGAAAGTGTTGCTCGCGCTCTTCGCGATATAGTTGTCGAGGTATTCTGGCAGCCTGGGACCTCTACCCGATGGATTGTGAGAGATGGTTCACGCCAACGGTGCATTAGGGAGTCAGTGAAAGCTTCGTAGTCCTCGATTTCAGGGTGATGAGGAAGTAGAGCTTTGGCAATTGCATCATATCGTCTCTTTTCTGCGTCGGTTAAGGGAAGGACGGGCTCATGGAACCCTGGGATATTTATCTTCCCTTTCGCACCAACGAGAGTACCAAGAAGCATGGTGAGATCCTTCAATGGTTCATCGAGAAGGGAACTGCCGTCGATTCCACTGTGTAAATCTGGGTTACTGCTTGTCACGACAAAATTAGCATGAACCACTCCTCTTAGCCCGTATGTCAGGCATGGGATGTGATCATCCAGCCAGTAACTATTCGCCAAGAGGATCCAGTCAACTTCTCCGATCAAATCCTTGTGTTTCTGAACCGTTTGCGCAAATCCCTGGGAACCAGATTCTTCTTCGCCTTCAATTAAAAAGACGACATTGCAGCTTAATTTTTTCGTCTGGGCTAACTCCGCGGCAGCATATAGAGCGGCGAGAACCGGACCCTTGTTATCCGACACGCCTCGACCATACAAAAACCCATTGATTGAAGTGAGCTGGAATGGATCCGTATTCCATTTCAAATGATTAGTATCGGCACCGACAACGTCATAGTGGCCATAAAATAGAATAGTCTTGTTGGCTGATGACTTCAGTGCTGCATCAAATCTCGCAAAGACGATCGGATTTGTATCTGGTCCTGTCGCCAAAAGCTTAGTTTTGGCGCCCAAATAATTGCAGTGACGACGAAGAAAAGCCGCGCCCTGGTTACATTCTCCAGCAAATTTGAGTTTCGAAGATATTGTCTTAAACGCAACAAACTTTGCCAGACTATTGACCATCTCATCTAAAAAAGAGAGTTAGTAAATAACCATTGCAATGGGTATGATTACTCCGTACCATTGCCAACTGCAGGGATCTCCAGGACATCTTGAGGGTGGTCCGTTAAATCCCAAATAGCGACTGTATTATCGTTGCCACCAGTAGCGTAGATACGCCTGTTATTGAAAACGCCAGCTGCTGACGCCAGCATCGTCCCTTTGTGAGCAGCCCACGAGCCGATCTCTTCGAATCTAGAGTTAAATTTCTGTCATCAATGGTTAGTGAGAGACGCAATCAATATCCGAGAGCAGGGCATATATATACCCTAATGATGCCAGAGGAGTCACCGGTAATAGTAACATTTCCAACAACATCAATTGCCCAGAGGTCCCCACTGTGGGCCGTGAGCTTCCTGATAATCTGACGAGAATCCAGGTTCCAAATGTAAACTGCACCTCCTGAAAGGCCACAGTAAAGGAACGCACCGTCGACAGCAATAGAGAGTACAGAATCGCTACCATTTTTCAACTCTCCCAGCTCGATCAGTGAACCTTCTGGGCATTTGCCAAGCTCCCAAATCTTGACAGACCCATCCCCCGAGCCCGTCAGCAGTACCTCCTCGCCATTGGCCCACTCCTCCAGGCCTCGGACTAAGAGCATGCAATATATATAGCCATTGTGGGCATACAACTTGTGCTGGTCTCTTTTGAAGGTAAGGCTCTGGCCACCCTGGCCAAGTCTTTCAGTTGCCTCCCCAGCATCGGGATTTAGTGTAACAATGCCACCAGGGCCCTTGGAATCGAAAAATCGATGCCTCCTGTTTGACGGATGCACAGAAACTGGCGGCGGTGGAGGGGTATCCAGTTGCAGATCACACCACTGTCGAGGATCAGTCATATAATATTGAACAGGAGCTGGATTAGGGGAAACCGTACTTGAATGCTCGTGTTTTGGCCCCCGCAATAAACAGTTGAGAGATTGGTCGAGTACACTACTGTAAATAGATCGCCTACATCGTGATGCGAGTAAATCGAGTAGAGGCGCTCAAAAGTCCTCGTTGACCAAACCTAGCCAGTATTAGCCTCCTTACACATGAGATGATGCCATTTCAACATATTAAATCAAAACAAGGGAAGGGTATGAAAACGTACATTAACAACGGAGTCACCGCCACTTGAAAAGAGGAGGCTCGCATCATCAGACAGATATAAACCGAGCACACTCTCCTGGTGAGCCTTCACTGATAGGATCAGTTCATAGGTATCGAGTGACCAAGCCTGCATGCATCAGGCATATGTATATCATGACGTTAGCCACCTGAGAATCTGTCATTCGGATCTGTATATATATAAACTTTAAAATGTGTGATACAAACATACAACAATATCGCCTCCCTGCAGCCCCGCAAAGACACACTCCTCGTCAAGCACCAGAGCAAGAACAGATCGGACTGCCTGGACACGATGGCCCACACCACACTGATTGCTTATCTGGACATCAGGAGGCGTCTCTCCGTTGCAGTAGCTATGCTGGGGTTGGAACTGGGGCCGTCTGTCGAGCTCTAGCTCGATATCAGAGGGGCCATCGAAGTCTGAATCATCCATGATTCCGGTCATTAGCAGGTGTTGTTATTAAGGATGCAAAGACTTTATTATTAATTATTAAGCAATGAGACACCGGAAGAGGGGAATGTTCAGTCCAACGCCAATCATTTCACCGTGGGCATATCTAGCGAACGACGGCGTGGGTTGTTTGGCGTGTGGAGATCCAGCAGAAGTTCCAGTTTGGAGCTGGTTGAGGTTTTTTTTTTGCGTCGTCGCCTCCAAGTTTGGAACTCGCCGCCAAACGAAAACACTATGGGGCAAGAAAACATATACGTCCCTGGCAGCGCACCATCCCTCTAGTCGGCTCCATATCTCAACAACAAAGGTCTCGAATAATAATAATAATAATAATAGCAGTGCAGAATTATGCAGGGAAATATTCTGTTAAAAAGGAAATCCCCATGTGGCATGCCGGTTGGCACATATTTAGAAAGAGGAGGAATAAAAATGCTCAAAATCTCACCATGCTTTCGCTGCGTTCGCGCCATGTCTGGGCTGCACATCCTTCTGGGCCTTGACCTCGACAGTGGACAAGCACCACCAAGAGAACAACGTTAGCTTCAGGATAAACGGGAATTGGCAAACAAAGGTTCAATAAGAGGGAAAAGAGCAAGAGAAAAAAAAGAAAGGGACTCTTTTTCTCCAGGCTCAACAACTGCACCTCATCCGCTCCCCTGGTCCCAGCTATATACTGTGGAACTTATCGCGAGATATAGATAGGGCTTGGTCCTTTCAAGTCAAAAGGAGCATCCGATTCACCATGGATAACCAACCATCCATCTTCTTCTTCTTCTCGTTTTACAGGGCGAAAGAGAAAAAAAGTATCTTTGCTTTTTTCTTTCTTTGCTCTAATGACTAACCTTGCTTCTGTCTCCCAGCAGAGCCGTGCCAGGAGGGCTTTTCCCGGAGGCTGCTTGCACGCCTTCATTATTTCTGCGGGGATTTCTCGCGAATTATCTGCGTCGGAAATGATGCAATAGGAGATGAGAGTGGTGGCATCGACTGGGCAGGATATATTATTACTGGGGACACGGACACACAAGGTCGCGGAGAATCGAGGTAGGGGAAAGTGTGAGTATCGATCGACTCTCTCTCACCGCTTCGAAGATTTTTCTCCTCTTTGTGACGTTTCTTTTTCCTGGGTTATTTTTATCCAACTTTTGATTTTCATATTTTTCTTTGTGTCTGACTTTCTTTAGACCGGTGGCCTTAAGAGTCGAGAGAAGCTCTGCTTGTCTGCGATAGGCTCCATCTTATGCCTCGCGAAGAAGTGCCACGCTGGTTGCAATTGAAATGCAAGCTGCAATTTTTGTCCATTGTGTCTCCTTCTAACTGTTTGGGGCAACAAAACAATCACGGATAGCCGAATGAATGCACATCGCCATTCCTCGTCCCACATAACACCACAAACTGCCAAAAATCCTACCCTTTCGCAGTGACGTTTCGAGGTATCTCAAGGCTTCCTTGAAACCTGGGGATTTTTCTTGCGAGGGTGGTTTCGTATCTAACGGGTCCTTTTCGTTCTGCAAATCGGGGGATCTTTCACATACCGATATCGTTGTTTAACGGCACTTTCGCAGACAGAGAAGAAGGAAGAGGTTCCTTCATATCTACATCGCGATATCACCCCATTTACGAAAAATTCCACCGTTGCCCGAGCCTGAAAAGTGACAGAAATTCTCTCAGCGTATGATTTCAGGTGGAGACATTACTCTATAACAAGACCGGGAATCACTATCAGGGTGTTGGGAGCGGGTTTCAGGAGACACAATGTTTGCTAGCTATTGATATTTGCGATGCAAGACCTTCCCAGAGTGGCATGGACCCTTTGAATGACAGCTTGGGCAAACTTATCAACGAATTTACATTGGCTATTATTAAATGCACAGTTGAAAAGGAGATATATGGTTACAGACAGGAGCAACAGACAAAAATGGAAAGGCAGCAAGTAGCTGTTGAGAAGGTTGACAGAAAAACGGTTTCCGATTGCTTGGGGGAATCTGAATTAGCTGCAGACGCTCTACTCCGTAGATCTTTTCCCCTCGCGTTTATTTGCGCAGGCACACCACTCAACCGTCCGATTCGTCTCTCCTTTTCAGCTGGGAGTGTTCAAAGCTAAGCATCAAACATCGAAGCATCTGGCCCTATAACACTGAAGTATGAGCATAAAAATGGGAGAATATTAACCCGGACAGCGGAAAAACTCGGAGGAATTCTCTGTTGTGGCGCATGACACACAAGCCATATGTGGCTGTGTACAGATTAAAGTGGCAGAGGAAATCACCAGCCACAATCTGCATGCGCCACGCCTCTTTTCAGCTTCGTAAAAATCCTGAACCTATCACGTGATTATGTACTAACTCAGGCATCAACAAACCAAATCTACGAACGTCAATTAGCTACGTGTACTACGGTAGCGTTGGTTGGAAGGAGTCCGTTCATCAACGAGCTGTATGTAACTCCTTGCTGCTGCTGCCGTCGGGGTCATGTCCATGTAAAAACTCTGCTTCTGCTTAGGGATGCTATGGCCAACCGGCGGCCTTGGTTTGCTGACGCCTCACTCACTCCGCCGGATGCCACCCACGCCATAGCTCGTATGCCACTTTAGGCCTGGCCCGTTGGCTTGGGATGAGACAACACAAAACGGCCCTGTGCTGCGGTGGTCGCTACTTTTTAACAACCCAGTCACAATCGATGTCCCTGCATTTATGACGCACTTGCGACACCAGGACTGTTTATTTTCTGGACAATCTATATCTAATAGCCCATGGTTGAGGGAGGACTGCCATCTCCACTACCCGCTTCATTGCCAGCGATTAGCTGCAGCTTACTCCGTACAGAGTAACTAACTATATGGTTCCCGATTGCCCCACACATACGATAGGCTCCGGGCTTCTGTATCAGGCATCACGCAAAATTGACGCCCAACAATCACAGCCTGCCAACAAATATATCGATTAGTTATATAGGCCCCTTGCTCTCCGGCCTAGCAGCCCTGGAATTCTCTTCTTCTGAAATCGTAACCAGATCCACCCCTTTTTCGGGCCTGACCAGTGATTGAAAGCCCCCTTGGGTAGCCTACTCTTCCGTCCATATATCCCCTCACTGCTATCCCATCCCCGGAGTATCAACATTTAGCAAGCAGCGCTTCACAGCAATCGATCCACTCTCTTTGATACATTACATATCTGCGGTCTTTTGGCGACACTGGGTCCATGCTCTGAGTTGTCACTACCGCCGTCATCCATCCACACCGCCAATCGTTTTCGACCTTCCAGCATCCTCCCAGCCTCTCGAATAAAACTCTCAATTCAAGCCGTGCAATATTTATATCCTCAGAATCTGGTGTCCTTTCGTGGGATTGTTGTTGGAAATAGCCATCTGGTTCCTGGCAGAAACAAACATACATCAACATGGCTGCCATAGGCCATACCATAGCAGTGTTCGACAAGTCGGGGAAGGTGGTGAGCACGGTAAGCCATTACTATATACCCCTCTAAAAAACAACTACTTACGATATTCGTCGACATCAGAGCAAACAACTGTTTGGTGTCTTCAAAGAAGCTAGATTAGCTTATCGAGAACGCAAAGCCGAAATCAACACAGAGAAAGCCATTAAGCATGCGGAACTGGAAGCACGCCGAGCAATGGCTAACTATCACATTCACGATTCCCGATCCGTTGCCTCCTCAAGAAGACACCCAGGAAGATCGAAATCAGTGGCTCGACACAGTGAAGTAGACCGTCATCCTTCCGCCCGGTATCCTCACCGGATTGATCATGACTCGGAATCCGTATACTCCCACCCAGACCGTATGCCAAAACGGGAACTCTCGCGCCGCCACACCTCAAATGTCGTCGCTGCTCAACCCCAATATCCCCACTCCGGCAATCGGTCCCGTTCCGTTCCCCACGTCGACATGGATCTGGCATACGGTGAATATCACCCTGACTCGCTAGAGCGAGTGAACTCAAACCCTGAGGATGTTATGGGCGGACTGGTCGCCAAAGCCAAGGGCCTTCTTGTCGAAGCCGACTGTGCACGACACTCCGCACAAGCCACGATGGCCCACCTGCAGAAGAATCCTGAAGCGATGGCCGCCGTAGCGCTCACGCTAGCAGAGATCAGCAATCTCGCCTCGAAGCTAGCCCCAGCGGCTCTGGCAGCCTTGAAATCCAGCTCGCCAGCCGTGTTTGCACTTCTATCCAGCCCTCAGTTCATGATTGCCGCTGGGGTCGGAATCGGTGTTACCGTCGTCATGTTCGGGGGATACAAGATTGTCAAGCGCATCCAAGCCGCGAGTGGCATGCAGCCAGAGGGCAGTACGGATGAACTGATAGAACTCAACCAGGACGTCAGTCACGTGGAGACCTGGAGGCGTGGCGTTGCTGATTTCGAGTCGGAGAGCGTCGCGACGTCCGTTGATGGAGAGTTCATCACTCCGCGGGCTGCTGCTGTGTCAGGAATATTCCCTACCGGCCACACCAATCACCACCACCTTCGATCGGAATATGGAGGCGGAAGTAGACGAGGAAGTGTTAGAGGTGCAGAGACCGTCAGGGATAACGCGTCAAGCTATTCACATACGACCCGAAGTTCCAGACGGTCAAGGCGATCTGGTGCCCCACCGACTGAAGCGAGTGGTAAGGACAAGAAAGACAAGAAAAAGAAAGAAAAGACGAAGAAGCCCAGTCCTCTGCGACTTCTGTTCAAGCCTAAATGAAAAAGGGGTTTTTTCCTTTCTTTCCAGAAGGATGTCTGAAAACCCTCACCTATTCAATTTCTTTTTCTTTTCTTCTCTCTTTTTCTTTTTCTTTTCTTTTTTCTTTTTTCTTTTTTTTCCCAAAAAATATCAAGACGAGAAATAATGACCCGATTTATCCTTTTTGTTACTTCAATTTATTGTCTCCCATTTCTTTATGAATATATCTTGGTCATGTGGGCACGATGATTTTCAAGGCGTTTTTGCTCTGTCCTTTTCTCAGAATTTGATACCATGAAGCGCGAACTAGGGATTTGACCCTTATTTTACATTTTTTTTTTGTTTATTTTTAAACCTAATTTTCCCCTGGCCTTTCGTCTTTCAATCCCATATCCTAAGCAGCAATTATTGTCTTCTGCTATATATATTTTTTTGGTATTTATATATGTACTAGAACATTTTTTTCTATCCACCACAGTAACTTGTGAGTCCTGAACTTGCTTGAAAACTTGTTTGGTTTTAACTTTCAAAGAATTCTCAGTGTCTAAATAGATATGGAGAGAGGCATACTGTGTTTCCATGAAGGAGTTCACCGGCCTCAATTAGGAAAGGTTGTCTGAATTGATTGTTCTCTGAAATAGTTATTAGCTTGACGGCAACCAACACATCAACAGCCACTGGCAACACACACACTTGGGCCGACTGGGCCCCGAAGTTATCCCCGAACAGACTTGGGATCGAGGAAAAACCAGCACGGCATGAGGATTCACCCCCGTTTCAACCCCAGAAAAGACCGATCCCCTCGCACGTTCTCGCGAAAGAGGGAATCAAAAACACAGAAGCCAAGGTCGGTCGCATTGAACAAAGCCATTGAAATAAAACTGATATAAACACCCAGCTCCTTAAAAACAACCTGGTGGTAATCACGCCTTTTATGTATCGCTCGAAATATAAATCTAACCCAAAAACCTAGTTCTTCTCGCAATCCTTACCAACTAGTTAAGGCCCCTATTGTTCTCCGACATGGTTAAATAGCTCGCGGGCTTAGCAGAGAAACTCATATCGCAAACCTCCCAACGTCGAAATAACCGCTAGCACCTCCATTGCTACCTATGAGAATAAAAGGGGTGGCATTAGTTCAAGATCACAATCACACCAAACAGGAATATGCCATACAGTGATCGTAGAGCTTACAATCCGCATAAGCCTTCCGGAACAGCGATTGGCAAGTGACACCTTCGTCAACTGGTGCCGGTCGATCAGCGTTTATCTCTTCAACCGTGCTCTTGCACTCATCTATCCATTTGATGGCATAATAATATGGGGGCCCCCCATTGGCGTGGTGTCAAAAATAAGTGGCTCGTCGCCTTCTTGCATGGTTTTGCCTTTGAGGCCATTCTACACGGCCCCGTCGATAAGTAGTTTAAACCTTTGCTTGAAACAAAGCGCTTACGTGCCCGAGTTCATTGGGATGGAATACCCTTGCCAATACGCTTCTGGATGATGGGCCCCCCTGGTTCTTCTCATTCTAGGTGGGCTATGGCATTTCTCGACAGCCCTTTATGGAAGAGAAAAGGGAGGAGACCTGTGGGCTGGAAAAAAATAGCTTTGTTCTCGCTCTTTTCATCTTCTTCGCAGAAACCGGCCCCTACGATTTCAACTGCATACTTTGTCCCAAGCGATAGGCACTACTACTACTTGGATGCGTTTGTCTTCATTGGCTTTCTCAATGAAACGGCCTTGGAAATTTTGTTGTTCGTTCGCCTTCAAACACTCACTAACTTGTTGAGTGTGTGTCCTCTTTCGTCAACCTCAAGCTTAACCAGCTGTGGAGTTTGTAACTCGAGATAATCCCAGCTCTCGCAGTCGCACTTGTCTGTCTCTAAGTTGAAGAATGTTGTTGCAAACAGAGGTTATATATAGAGGATAATGCCGTCGTCCTTCATTCTGTCGTCCAGCAGCCTCCAGGAAACTCTCGATATTGACCTAGAGGTCCCCATCGATAAATCCTTTCCAATGCCGCCCGCCCATTGCGGCATCACACAGTTGAACGGTTGATGGGAGCAAGGATGCAGGATGCAACTTCTTCAGAATCCCTGAAAGCAGGGAGGGGAACATTTGTTTCCTCCTGCAAATCATAGTCCACCAGAATCCTAAGGCTCGTCCTCCTCCTCCAGGGACTCACTCAACTTGCCACTTTGTATCTGATGACAGTTGTTGTCTCCAGAACAAGCAGCCTTGAACCTTGATATTCAAGCGTTTTTATCTTCCTTTAAAGGAGAACCCGGTTTAAAAAACATCACCGTAGGCGCCGTTGTAGCGAAAAAAACACTAGAATTATCCTCATCTCCTCCCAGGACCTTTTTTCTTGCCCGCCCCTATGCTTTGGCGGCATAGCTATCCCCAACGTACAGCTATATCTTGGAAATCTTGAAAATCTTGAAAATGGGACTTGCTCTACTAGAACGTGCGTCCGATATTTCGGGATGAGCTGCATGGACGCAGTCAGCACAAAGCAGGAGGAATGCTGGAAGAGGTTGGTAGTAATAACTAGCGCCTTCATCTATAGTGCTCCAGCTCCGTTGTTGGTTTGGGTGGGCAACGGGGGACGGTGGTATTTCGAACTTGGTGAAATTATGGAACGACTCGCAAATATTTGGGGTTTCCCGGCCTGATGCTTTGGTGTTTTTAGAACGAACGAGCAATCCTGTAGAAAACGCTATGATAGATGAACCACAATTTGATTCGATTTAATAAGTCAACCGACCAACGGAGTAGTTATTACAATTCTATCTGCTCCCCTCCCCTCAACTCCCCCCCTTCTCCCCTTTATAGTAAATCCACGATTTAGGTATAGCTCTTTTCCTCAGCAACCTCTCGAAGCCGCCAGTACAGCAGTACAGACGGGCATCCGTGTACTGTAGCCCGGCACCATTCCCCAGCAGGAAAAAAGCATCGCTG
>LDEV01001718.1:0-49732 GCA_001014755.1 Blastomyces silverae | reverse complement strand
TGGGCAACCTACATATGGACTTCGCACCATTGTTTAGCACCTTTTTACAGCTTGGGCATATTCGTATCGTTTCACCGGATTGCTCATCCTTATCCTCGGTGAAGTTGACGGTAACAAGATTTTTCAATGAGTAATTGTGCTTATTTTCCGGGGTGGAGGCCGGACATAAGGGAGCCAGCTTAACTGGCTTGGTGCTGTGTAGATCGGTCGAGGTGGAGGGAGTAAGCGAAGGAACCCAAAATGAAGGAAGCTGGGATTTTGACGATTCACTCTAATGAAGGCAAAGAAGGATGGATAATCTGTTAGCAATAACCGTAAAAGCTTCCTCCGTATGTTATAAAGGACCCTCCAGGCCAGGACAGGGGATGGGAAATTTCTCACCCGCTCTCTCTCAATTTTCTTGCGAATCTTCTCCCGCTCCTCCTGCGCAATACTCCTCATAGTCTTTTCATCCAGCTCAAACCCCTTTCTCCTCTTCCTCGCCAGCTCCCCATTAGAACTTCCATCCCCCCCACTCCAACTACCACCCCTATCCCTATCTATATCGAGTTTCCGCTTCCGCTCCTCCAAGCCCATGCTAACCATTTCGAATTCCTTTAATTCGCGCTCGCGCGCCTCCTCAGCTAACCGGCCCTCCCCTTCCTCTTTATCCCGCTCCGCCAACTCCCGCTCTCTCTCTAACCGTTTGATCTCCTTGCGTTGGGCGAGGAGATCGTTCACGGCGCATTCGCGACAGAAGATATCTCCGTTCGTGGCGCAGGCGACGACGGGAGTGCGGGCGGGGACAAGACATAGTCGGCAGGATGAGAAGGGGAGGAATGATTCGCGGGAAAGACGCGTGCGCTGGGTTCCCCAGGTGGAGCGGAGGAGCGAGCGTTCGTAGGCGGTGAAGTGTGGAAGGGAGGTGTTGCGCTTGGAATGCGCCATGGTTGGGACTGGGACTGGGGGGAATATCGCTGGTTTAAGGGATGTGCAATTCTGGTGGAGAGTGTACTTGGGACTAGAAGCTTGGGAAGGATAGCATTGCAATCGAATAAAGGTAGTCTCAATGAGGGAGGGTTAAATTGCAAACTGTTGTACAGTACTCCGTAGTTATTCCTTGATAGAAATGCTCGAGAAGTTTGGCTGGCCGTGTAGAGCTCGCAGAATGACTAAGCTGGGCTAACTAGTTAACTTAGTTGAATTTAGTTGACTAGCTGCAGAATGTGAATATTTCTCTCTTTGTTGCGAATAATTAATTGCAAAAAGCTCCTTGTGAAATGTTTGCTTTTTCTACTACAGAAGGATCCTGTTGCTTTGGATGCCCTTGTCAGCCTCGTCTACACCGTTTCGTCACCCACAACGCTCTCTGTTTTCTACTTTTCTCAACAGTTAAGTTAGAGATCTACTCTCAGTTCTGTGAATCCCATGGCGACCCGCTTTATTTTTAATTTGCCCTGAAAATCCCTGCCACGTTTATTTAACTATGCATCTGCTCTCAGACCTGAAACGCTCTCACACGCGTTCCATCCACTGCTCGGACGCAGAGGTTCTCGAAATACATCCACTTTGACTCCTCTTGATTTCCAAAGGATTAAATCTTTTGCTCGAAGTTGTCTTTCTTTACTATATTGCGATATAGGACGGGATTTTCATATTCTATGGTTGCAACCTTACTGTTGATCTGGTAGATATGTACATACAGGCGACTACTAGCAGCTACTACTAGCACTACTAGCACTACTAGCTCTATAGCAGCAGCTATATTGGACAAACCGTCGTTTCATAGATACTTGTGGATAGAGCCATAGCATGTATCACACGGCACAGGGCGCTTGATGAAGACCAGCTATGCCATTCCCAGACAAACTACCCTGGGTACTTTCTAACCCTGGAGGGATCTTCATCCTTCAACGTAGTCAGCTGTAGGGATATTATTCCATTGCAGGGTTCTGTTTCGCCGTGAAAGTCAATATTTTTGCCCGCATCCTTTGGCAAATGACTGCCAAGACGGGGACGGGATAGCAGTACGTACGTACATTGACCTTGTTGGGAACCTTGGAAGCGGGAGGAGACGTGTGAATCTCGACTTCATCTTCCAGCACTGAATCACTCACTCACTCACCACGACAGTTGACTCTCTGTCTCTCTAACAATGTGCACTGGTCAACTCACGCCTCCCCCACTAAGATGTTAACTTGTGCCAACTCACATCGGAATTAGCTAGTTCGCCCCCATTTCATGGAATCATGGAATGCCGCCGCCACGGGTATAGACCTTCGCGACGATGGATCTACCTGGTTACCCTCGTTTTCAGCATCCTAGGAGGCGGCTATCTGTTCTTGCGGACGCATGGCGCTGCTACGCATTATCAAGAATTGAAACTCAGCGCGCCATTTAATATTCTTTTCCCTTCCCCGCCGGTTCCGGAGCACACCGAATGCCCCTCCATTCCGGGTCTAAATGACATCCACGTCATCCTGAAGACCGGCGCGACTGAGGCCCTGACGAAACTTCCCGTCCACGCCAACACCACCTTACAGTGTATCCCTCACTTCACCATATTTTCCGACTATGAAGAAGAGATCGCCGGGCTGCATACCTACGATGTGCTCCGCGGGGTTAATGACACGACCAAAAGCACACATTCCGAATTCAAACTATATACTAGCCTACGAGAGTCAGGGAGGGAGGTCCTATCGACATGGGATGTGACGGACGATGAGAGCACCCCTCGCGGAAAACCAAACAATCCAGGCTGGGTCTTGGACAAATGGAAGTTCCTCCCCATGATGCACGAGACACTCAAGGTCCGCGAAGACGCCCGTTGGTATGTCTTCATGGAGGCTGACACGTACATGATCTGGCCGAATTTACTCGCGTGGCTGCGCCAATTCGACGCGGATAAACCGTATTACCTGGGCAGTGTGGTACAGCTTCGCAACGACGTTTTCGCTCACGGAGGATCGGGATTCGTTCTCTCCCACGCGGCGCTGAAACGGGTCGCGGAATTCCACTCCACTCGCGTGAAGGAGTGGGATGACTTTACCGCTCAGGAATGGGCGGGTGACTACGTGCTGGGAAAAGCACTGAAGGACGTGGGTGTTGGCTTGCACTGGTCGTGGCCCATGTTGCAGGGCTCGACGCCATGGAGCTTTGACTATATATCAAACAGATATGGCAATGTCCCCTGGTGCTATCCTCCGGTAACCTACCACCATATGACTCCAGATGATATCCGGGCGTTTTGGGACTTTGAGAGGAATTGGCGCAGCGAGGTAAGCTTTTCCTTTTTCCTTTTTTTTTCTTTTTTTTCTTTTCTTCTTTGTGATAGCAAGATCAACGAAGATGCCTGTACAGTACGTATATAACTTCGACGCTAACTGGTGGTTATATATCAAACGAAAGAAGAATGGAAATACGTTACTCCTGCATCGCGATGTTTTTCAACAGCTCATCAAGCCGGGGTTCAGCAAGCTCGAGCAAGATTGGGATAATGAGTCCGCTGATATTATCAAAGACGTGGGGAACGACGCAAAGGATTGTGCTCAACGCTGCGTCGACGATGTTGAATGCCTCCAATACTCCCACGAGCCGGGAAATTGCCGGACTTCGAAGCTGGTGAAGGGTGGTGTCAGAAAGCCCGGGGTCGTTTCAGGCTGGATGGTCGAAAGGATTGATCAGGCGGTGATGACCCTGGGTTCATGTGAAGAAATACAATGGATTCGCCCATGAGAGATTATGAAATCATCTTCCTATTATAAAAAGCAAAGGACCTGTATAATATATTATAATATAGTATAATAATAAAAAATTTAACGAAATGGCTGAGAAATGTCAGTCAGTCATGATATCTTGCAGACCAGACCAGCACTGAACTCCTCCGTAATTTTAGAAGTAAGTAAGTTACTAGTTTTCAACATTGCAGAGTGAAGAACGGAAAAAGTCAGATAGGCAAAGGAATCACCTATGGATATCCGTTACAGCACATCCAGCCAGGATGCGGGGATAGGGTCGAAGCGGGACAAAGGGAAGGGATCAATGTAAATAATGAGACTTTTAGGAATTCAGAGAAGAGCAAGAGAAACGCAAGCAGTGAGAGAAAGAAAGGATGCTTGTACATACATACATACATGTATATAGCCATAGAGAAAACCGGAGCTAAGCTGTAACTTACTAAAGACTCAAGCCAGGCCTGGTTAATCAAACGTCCGCTTCAGCCCCTGGCCACGCCTATCTCCAACCTCCAGGGAACGTCGTTTATTTAGGCCACCTCGCAGGATCCACAGGAACCTTGAAGAATCTCGCCCATCGCTGTTAACTATGTATTTCAGACCATCAGACCATCAGACTTCAGTCATGAATATGATACTTTTGCAGATCACTCGTGTGCCCCCGGACAGACAACATTGCTTCAGCCTTGCCGTAACGAGCTCGTGTCCTTTTTTAACATCATTCAGAAATTCCCAGTTGCTCCCTGCATCCCCCGCTGTTTCTTGTTTCAACTGAAACGGGCATTCATGATCACAAACTCGGGGATCATGCAAGCAGTCCGCAAAGCCATCCGGCCTGAGCACAATGTGGGTGCAGATCTTTCACCCGTTTCTATCTTATACATTACAGTATGTACATACATGTACTCCAAGGCGAAGCGCTTGGGCGGGACGTCGTCCCCTCCAGTCAGCTCAGAGGGTGAGAGGGTGAGAGGGGGAAATGTGTCCTTCCCGTATAGCGTCTCCAACCAGTCTGGTCTCAGAGCTGAGCTGTGGTCTTTTTCAGCTGGCGTTGACAACAGCCAAGAATGCCGGGGGAGATGAGGCTTAGAGTCTTGCTGGACTTTTATTTCTCCGGATACGGGGGTCCAGCATGTATTCCTGGCAAAAGTCGCGACAAACCAGCAAATAAGATCGCCCTCTTTCTTCAGGCTCGTGGTTGGGCCCCGGCCAAAAATAGTTCCGCCAGCTTGTGGTTGTTGAGGCATTAAGCTTCGCCCAAAGGTGCTTGTTTTTCCTTGTCCTACCCCTGGTGGCTTTGCGAGCGTGAGAGCTTAGCAGTTTGTTTCGCAACACGAAGGTGATGGGCTCTGAGCGTTGCGGTGTTGGAGATATGACCCTTGCTGTTCATACCAATCATCTCTTCCGGGCTAGGGTTCGCTGCAGGCTAAACATGGGCAAAAGTCCACCGTGCAATGACACAAGTCTATGGGAGCGGCCCAGGCCATCCCTGGAGGAGACACCGCAAGGAGACTAATCTTCCATGGGAATAGTGCGATTCATGGAGCGAACCACAGGCAGGGGATTACCCTGAAGAAGGCGCTTCCGATTTATGCAATGAAGATCACTTCAAGCCATGGTGTCATACGAGATCTTGGTCCGTTCTATCCAAAGAAGTGAGAGGAACGTTACATTACATTCTATGAGCAGAGCGTCGTTCTCGCCTCTCTCTATCGCTTTGATGTATGTCATTTCTGCCGAAGCACTGCAACCGTCATCATGCCATCAAACCCACTGGTGATCATTTGCAGCTTAGCGCAGTGTGATATCGGCCAGCAAATCGAGACGAAATTCCATTGCACCATGGCTGCTCAGCATCATCGTATATGGGTTGGTGGCTATGGTAAAACGTCCTCATGTCCTGTTTGCGAGAAATTTGGATTCTCGATACCAAATCCTCTCATCTTGAAGTTCAGCTGTCTCGCATCTCGTATGATGCCTGCCGGCGACAGAAGTCGGTGAGGCCGTGCCTGGTTTCAGGGGAATCTCCGACGCAGTTTGCTAGGTAATTCGACGGCTTCCGCTGCGGACAAAGAAGAAGAGGTTCGTATTTCAGATGCTGGCGATAGCATCAAGATGGCATTGCAGCTCGTATGGCACGCTCTCTCGACGACTTCGGTGATATTTTTGGAGGGAAAAGGGAAAACTCAAGGCTCGAAAAGAGCATAAATACCCGCTGAAATCCCCCCCCTTTCGATCAGTTTTCTTTTCTCCATCATCAACAGTAACATCAGCAAAGCCAAAAGCAAAAGACAAGAACATTCAAACGAACAAACTCTCCGAATCTTCCACAAAACCCTCTTTACATTTTTACATTTTTCCCAACCCAAAACCCAAAAACCCCTAGCCAAAATGCGCTTTTCCGCCGTCTTCGCCATCATCTCTGCCTTGAGCATGACTGCTCTTGCTATTCCCGCTCCCGCCCCTGAGGACCTGGACATTGCTGAGGCAACTGCCGACCTCGCCGCGCGTGATGCTCGAATGGGGGCTATCCCCGATGACTTCGCCGGTGACCTTGCTGGTCTGGACGACGACGATGATGATGACGATGAGGATGAGAACCCAGCTCGTACGCTTCAAAAGAGAGGCTGGGGCTGCAACATCTTTGGTGGAAATGACTATCGATGCCACAGGTGAGTTCACCCTACCTTTTCTCCTGTCATCCCATAGGGAAAGATGGCGGCAGCAGGGCTAATTTCTGGGTTTTATCAGACACTGCAAGAGCATCAAGGGCTACAAGGGCGGCTATTGCAAGCTCGGCGGTATCTGCAAGTGCTACTAAGGTATGCGCCCAGTACATTCCCCAATTTACACTCCGCAATGAAAGCAAAAGCAATAATTCTAATGTGATTATAGCTGGTTTCGATACCACCAGCCCGCGCGCTCATGATGAACCACGCTGAGAGAAACATGAACCGGTTTCGAAAAAAGAAAAATGGACAAGATCTGCTGCATCGGATAGATTTTTCTCCTTTTCCCTCTCTGTCTCTCATAACAAGTATCTGCTTTCCTACCATTTCATCATGTTCTGCATAACTTAGCATGGCAAACGATTTCTTTTTTCCCTTTTCCTTTCCTTGATTTCCTGGCCTTTATGTCATCCATATACGCCTGTCTTCTGCGTCTTCTTTGCTTTGTATGCTGCGGTCTGACACTCGAAATTTTCACTTATGTTTTGGTTTGTTGTACTGCACTCGTTAAATATTTCATATGGCATTCTGTTCAGCTAGTGGCCGGGGAGGGGGCCTGGTTGGGAACCGCCTGGGCTTGAAGCTTTCCCGGACAAGTTTTGCTGTTCGCAAACGTACTCGTTTCCATAGCTGGACGGACATATTTCTTGTTACAATGAAATTCCTTCGCATTTACCAGATCTCTGCATTCGTTCCTCAAAAAAATAAATAAAAAAACAAAATCAAAGTGAAAAACTCGCATGACAATACGGATCCGAACACACCGTAGGCGTGGACAAGTAGCGAGACGGATCTTTTGACGGTGAGAATAAAATAAGAACTTTCCAGGCACGAACCAACATGAATCTAAAGGACTCTCATCATACGTCTCGTCACCGAATTCGATCTTGACATACGAATTTGGACGCCGTTGCTAAAGGCATAACTGCATAACTACTACGGAGTAGATAGATTGACGTTCACCGAGAGACGGGATCTCCACTAGGCAGCGGGCCCCAAGTGGGTCTGTGCGTTAGTTATAGGCCGGCATGCCGATTTTCGGCAGACGGATGGATGGACCCGCTTTCAAGCCGACCCGACTCAGAAGCAACTGCCGCAAACAGCCAAAGGTAACACCGGCTCTAGGTTACAGGAAAACAAGGACTTGGGGTCATGGGTTAAGTGGTACTGGTTATACCGGTTATACCGGGAGTATGATAAAAATCGTTATCTTTAAGATGACCAAGAAACGGCGTTTTGTTTATCCCCGTTTCGTCCGGAACCTAGCTCCTGGCCATGACTCGTACGGGCTCTTTTTTTGATTTTTTTTGGGGTTTTTTTCCAGCTCATACGGGCCCTCCCTTTTATCTTAGGAACGTGTTTACAGCCATCTCGCAAGGAATATGTTTCGGGCCACTGGACAATTCGAGTTCTCCAGGAGATTGTTTGCGATGCTTGAATGGCCATGCAAAGCTGGACTCTACAGATCCTAGAGAGATTCCCTTGACTTTCAATCACTCCCTCTTTGACCGATGAAGCTCTACCCTAGGGAAATCTGATTTCAGCCGCAAACTTTTGAACGCAAAATCATCTTATCATTATGCCAAACTCATCAGCGCCGAGGAAAGAAATTCTGCTTTGGGCAATTGGAGGAGGGTGCAGGTGCATATAAGAGGTAATCTTATATGGGGGTCAACTAGGACAAGAAAATGATATTTTTAGGAACTCTCTCCAATTATTTTTGGTTTCTTCCGTATTTTCTTTGCCCTTTCGAAACATTTCATTGCATTGTTCGCTCGAATCGAGAGTTTTTCAATTTGATTGAAGAGCGTTTCTGCCAAGTGTTTCCAACAGCCTCTTCATCAAATTATGTTATCAAAGATAGAAAAGAGTCATCTCGAGAGCAAAGTTGCCTTCTTTCTATCAACTTTCCTACTGCGTCTCAGCGTGTGGGGCCGTTATTTTCAAATCATTCACTTTTTATTTAAGCTATTTAGCTGGCCGACCCACTAGTGGTGATAAAGCAAACTCCAACCACGTCGGTTCATCCGTTACACTGCTGCTATTGCTATTCCTCTCTTGCCTCAGAAGTTCTCCCATCACACCCTTCAAATCCCATCGAGAAACAAGTGATCAAGCTGGTGATTCAACTTTGAGCCTGTTTCCGCTTTTTCTCTCCCACTTTCCCATCCGCAGCGTTAACTCTGCCAGCAACTGCCTTGCCTTTGCCCTTCTTCTTATTCTTCTGGCCACCTTTATTTTTTCCCTTCTTGGGCTTCTCTTCGGAGCTACTTCCACGCCGGTGGCGAGACTTATCATGCTGTTTCTTTTCCAGCTCTAGTTCTTTCACCAGCTGGTCGATATCTATGCTGGGGTCCAATTGGCGATCATTTCCGTCCTCAACCCCCATGGTTGTGTTCTTAGCCACATTATTGTATTCGGAAAGTTTAATATAATCCCCAAGGTCCTTTGCGTTGAGCATGAACATGATCTCTGTATCCCTCTCTTTATATTTCCGGATGACTTCTGTATCCGCTTTCGAGGACAATCCCCTCTTCGTATGTCCTGCACCCGCAAACTTCATTGGGTCTCTCTGCAATTCTGCAACGCGCAAGAAATCCTTGCCTTGGGGCCCCTGGATATTGAGAAAGGCACTCCGAGCTTTTAATAAGAACACCAGTGCTCTGCCTACATCAGAGTGCCAGACACAGATTTTTGCGCAGTGTTCCAAGATCCGGGCAAAGCGGTTATCAGTCAAGCCAATTGTGAGGTGTATGTCTAGAATCGTGTGGGCCACCTGCAAGATACCAGCCGGCTCATTGTCGATGGCGTGTTCGATGAATATGATTGGAAGCTTTAAGAATATAAGCTCCAGACCTGCTTCAATCGCAGAGTCTTCTTTTTCACAGAGTTTGCAAGCACATTCGAACCCATATTCCTGCAACAGGAACTGCTGGCGACCCGCTCTATCCATGTATAAACTTTCGTACGGGATTGTAATCTCCTCCCCTTCCTCTATATTTCTACAGGCATATACAATCAAGAAGTCTCTCCTATTCCCGGTCCCGTCGGATGCCATCTCGGACAACGAGTGCTGCGCATTAGGGAGGCAGGAATGGTTGAGGTATGCTGAATCCAAACCCAGGGCGCGGCCTTTTGGTGGGACCGGAATAGATCCTCTCTCGAAAATGGCCCCCATCGGTCCCCATTCTACTTTCGAGAGATGGGGGAGCTGGAAAAATTGGCGACTGAATGCCGGATGTTTAACAGACTTTACTTGCTGCGCAAGATGATTGTTGTACAGCCGGACGGAGCCTTCTGCAGACCGGAGTGTCATGGTGGATACGATGACTTCCTCGCAAATGATACACTCCCCTTCCTCAAATCTCTTCTTCGCGACTAGCCCCAACCCCCTATCCCCGCAAGATTGGTTCTCATATATCGGGGCCGGGGCATGCTTCGTCCACTTGGCTAGATTAAGCAGCATTTTGGTGTCAGGTTTTCCCTTGGTCTGCTCTCCGTTCAGGAGGCTCTCATGAAGGTCAGTCTCCTTTCCCAGAAGGCGCTCTAGGAGCTACGTGATTGACTGCGCGTTTTGCTCCTCTTCAGGTTATAAGATCACTCACACACAAAGGCCCAATCGATACTCGAAGCTCTAAGTCACCTTTGATCTGTAGGTCCTTCCTGGGCGCGTAAGGAAGCGAAGCCGTACCAAGGTTTCCAGCAAAACCAAAAGGGAAAGAAAGGAGAGGGATAGCTGATATCATTAGAAGTGATATGAAAGAGAGTAAAGAAGGAACATTGTGCTTTGTTTTGATAGTGCAAGATTCCAATATAAGTTGTCGGTCAGCATTGCATTTGTCACTATGTAGAAAGGTAAACAGAACTATCATCAAAGCAGATGAGCTGACAATATTTATATTGCTGTGCTTGTTAGCACCTGATAGTGACAACATCTCTGATTTATGCACAGCAGAAATAATATCAGCTCTGACAGCCAATTTCAATGATTTATATAGAATTTGCTTGCTTTCCTTTGTCATGTGTGCATAGCTATCTGGCCTTTATTGCTATGCTTTTATGTCCTGTCTGCTCTGCAGGAGCAAAGAGGAAGGTTGAAATGAAAAGGATGAAGAGATTTATTATATATGATGATGCCATTAAAAGAAATGATGTAGAAAGGACAAAACCCATTTTCTGTAAACTGCTGTGTCTGAATAATTAATTCCCTGAGCCTTAAAACACATTTAACATTTTCCACCCAGAAATTAAGTACCAGCTTTCAAAAGTAATAGGTGCACAGCACCCCTTTGCATCCACAAGTAAACCCTTTGAAGATGATGAAAAAAGAAACAAAAGGAGAAGGAACACACTTGGATGACATATAACATGTGATCCGCAGGCAACATAAAGGCTATGAAGTTGTTCTACTAAAGCACTTATCTGGACTGCTACCTGTTCCAATTTGAAAGATACCCCAGGGATGATTGTATTTCATCCCAATCAAAGCCATTCATATCAAGTTCTGGCAAACTGAAGGATTGATGCTCCTCCGTTTGAAACACTGGTTCGGATATTTGCGGTATCGCTAAGCCCGATGGCAGATCAGCTTGTTGGATGGATGTATCGGCGACTATTATAGTAGGAGGTTTCAATCTTAAACTTCCAGCTCCTTCGTTGATTGGAGTACTAGATGGTGTAGACAAGAGGGTTCCATTCGATGAATGATCGGCAGTGGTAGCAGGTGATATCAGTTCGCCAGCTGGGAAATTGGTGGCAGAATTCTCCGAGGTAAAACGCCGAAGTAGTAACTGTTCTAAAAACGAGACTCGCTTTGTAAGGGCCTCTACCTGTTTTTCAAGCGTTGCCACGGGTGCATTTACATAGGGGTCCTGTCGCAAATCACCAACGCAGTGGGGGTGCATATTCGAAGACCCTGAACTCGATGGTGAAGGGCCGTACGTGTTTGCTGATCCTGAGGAATCTGTCCACTGTTGCTGGGGGAATCCCTCCGTGCGAGTATTCAATCGGGGCAATAGGGGTCGAGACGTTGGTTCCCAATCTATACTTCATCAGTACTCTTGCCAAAGGTTTCTTTCTGAACGTCCGAATGAAATTATGTTTGTACATAAGGAAAAACATAGTAAACCAATGAGAGAATTAGACTAACATGGAGATTGCGGCATATCGACGCCTTTGAATCTCCCTCGCCACAACGCGGCCCATTTATCTTCTTGAGAACACCGAAGCTTGACCGTGCAATTTCGAGCATGACTGGCTAGGAGTGCTTTACTTTCAAAGGTTCTATAACAATGCGGGCAAACGTGCTCGTCATGAGTCCGACAAAGGTGTCGACTACCGATCCATTAGCACGGAATCAATTGGAACGGTCGGTAAATATACGAGAAAAGAGTTATTAAAAGGCAAGCTCTGAGGATTTCTTCCACGTACGTGAGTTCTGAGATGAATCTGAAACCGGTCCCAGAACATATCAAATACTTTCGATCATGGTCTCCATGATACGTTTGTGGATCATACTTATGATAGACACACGCGAATGGGCGTTTATTGCATCCAGGATCCGCGCGTTTGAACCGTTTCCTTTTACGGTTGTTGCCGTCATCGTCATCGTCCTGGGAGTTATTCTCGCTATCGTCGTAATTCCCATATCCCTCAGTCCCGCGCCCATCTCCTCCATTCCCAAAGGCAGAAGTGGGTGTAGACTGGGATGAAGAATCCCGTGTTCCGTCTCCAAGATAAGACCCTGCGCTTTCATCTTTCGAATAAGTTGCGGTCTTCCGATGACTCTGATAGTTGCTGTTTTCCTTAAGAGGTAAGTCAAAGATTGGGCACGTATCGGGAAGCTGAGTTTCCGCAGAGCCACCCTTCCGAAGGCCATGGGAAGGCAGAACCTCAGTGTTAGGTATCGCCGTTACCCGGTACATGGGCGGCTGATCCACCAGCGGCGACAGCGCCGTCAGCTCATGGGGACCTCCTTCATTAAGCGAATCTTCATCGTCAAAATCAGTAGCCCCTTTCAAGGGTGGAGATGCACAACTGTCCACAGATGATACAGGAGAGAATTGATATATTTGTCGTTCAACCTTCGAGTTTGTGCAGCTTTCTTGTGCCCCACACCCGAGACCATTCTGATCGGATTCGGTGGCTTCAGGAACTGAGTACTGGGGAGGGATGGAGGCCACAGAGACCCTGGTCTGTTGCAACGGCGTTTGTGTTTGTCTTTCTTTAACGGGGCTAGTGTCGGCAAGTTCGTGAAGCTCACAAAATATGTCAACAGGCAACTCAGAAAAATGAGAATCGCGATATGACGACGCGGAATTGGAAGTATTTGGCGTGCGGGAGAAGGGCGTCGGTGATGACGGAGAGGAGTTCGAGGAGGTAAACGACAGGCGAGATGAATTTCGATGGTTTGTTAGCCACTCTTTAGTCCTGGCGAATCTTCCCTTCTGACCGTAAGGACGTGGTTTGAGGATGGGCATTGGTAGAATTTCCCATGAGATTTGCTCCTGATAAGATTGGCCGTCATGGTACCACTCATTGAAACCCGTAAAATCCCCAGGACTCGGCCCCGAGAGTCGCCTTTCATCCCTTAGATGCATTATTTCTTTGATGGGACCGTAACCCTGCCATCCCTGAATAGTTACCCTCCGGACAAAAAATGGCTTGCTTCCTGATTCGCCAAGTGATTCAATTTCTCCCTTCGCGTCCGTATCAACGGATGGATCAAAATCGACAATGGCCAGCATTTGTTGCCAGCGATCCCACCATCTCTTCAACGATTTTGAGAGTGATTTTGAGCGGCGAAGTCTCTTCGCCTCTAATGCATCCCCTGCCCCCTGCTGAAGCCCGCTGATCAGCCACAGTAACTATATCGGCAGCGAGAATAAAATAAAAAGTTTTATATGCAGATATCAGGCCTTGGGGTATAAATATCCACATATGATATTCAGTACTTACCTTTAGCTCGCGTTTTTCATATTCTGCCCAGTTCGGAAAAGTCTTTTCCAGGAGAGTACGCTTCCTGCTAGGTTGCACTCGATGAATATTAAGGCTGGTGGAAATCCTCCCCATGCTGGATATCCTAACGTTGAGCAAGTAAAATATATTCTATAAGGTCAACTTTTAGGGAAAGTCTGAATCGTGCTTCAATAGTCCCTTCTTAAAAACTGCTGCAGCACACATTTTGAAGTTCGTCCAGGCCCCTTTCATACTACCTCATTTCCCCCGCCTTGCACTGAATTGAGCATTTGCACCAGGGCGTATCAAGATGAGCGGGAGATCTTGACGATTTTTGTCACCGGTCAAGGCATTCCGCAAGTGTCAACGGATTTGGCCTAAAAGGCAACAACATTTGAACCGGAAACTAGTTGGCCGTTGCGTGGGCAGTTGTGAAGATAGCTCTGGCGTCGATCTGCCGACATGGGGTCGAGAAGCCCATCCGATACATCCCTGCAGAAGGTGTAGAAGCAAAGGGAGTTCCGACTCGCCCACTCATGACCGCCCTAAATATCATCAAATCAGCAAGCCTGTTGATATTTCCAGAATCTGCCGCATCGACTATTCATCCCGCCTCATATCTAATTCGACGAACCGGTGGAAACTCGAGCTCCCGATTTCCATTCTGGGTTACATCGGAGACCATGAGTTTTACATATCAGGGCCGGAAGTATGAACTTGCTGCAGGGAGGCAAAAACGACTTCCGCACAGGCTGCCAATGCTCGCCTACAGGCCAATCAGCGCATAGTCACCGCCTCAATCGAAGAAACTACCCTGCGTTTTGCAACAGATCACCCAGCCTCGAAATTGCCTGGCTGTTTTTAGTCGGGTTAACTGTGGCTTCAATATTTAACAAACTATGAGGCTGAGTTTGCCTGCAGAATAATGCGGGCGGGGAGCAGGCCATCATGTGGAGGGAGGCCAGTTACAACCCCGTTAGGGAGAACCTGGAAACAGTTAAAGTTTCACCTCTGTTCCCGCCCATCTCGTCGTTTTCCCCTTACTTTCCTTGACCGCAAGGACAAGGCAAAGCTACAGTGCGGCCTTCGTAAGCCTCAATCGTACGCATCAACGTACACCCACGTAACCCAGTCGGTCGCCCTGCAAGACCTGCACTGTTCGGGGTGGGAGAGGGGGTTGGACCGCATGATGAAAAAGAATTTTCACGTATTTTCTTTTTCTGCTATTGGTATTTTCTCATCTCCAGCAAAGATTCGTTGAGATCCGCCGTGCAGCGCAGCCACCAACTGGTGACAACACGCGCCTATGTCGTACCGCACATAACCATCGGTTTGGACAACTGTCTCAACTTGGTTGAACTCGTGCAAACCATCCGTATCATTCCGCGCTTGCTTGTTTCGGTGTCCGAAGAACCAAAATTGCAGTTTTCCAGCTGATGTTTCTCCGGTCTGCTTCGTGTTTGTCATTGGGCAATCGGAGAGTATGAGATATCCAGCGGCTGAGCAATGGCCATGAGGCGCCCAAGGCAGAACAGAAGAAGCCTTGGCGTAGGCGGACGACAAAAGATGCCTTAAAACGTGAGTGAATTGGGCTGCTGGAAGTTTCATGGATAGTTTTCTCTAGTAGTTTAAAGGAGAAAAGAGAGAAGAAGAGGTGGAGATGAGACGACATGGCACGTCTCGGCTCGTTGTGTCCCTCCCAAGCCATTGACCGCACTCATATAACTATGGGAGTAATTTTTTTTAAAAAAAAACCGATGATGTCATTCTCGACTCTGCACGGATATTCAACAACGCCCTTTTATGCACATACTCATATAACACTGGTATTATACTAATTAGCTCTACTGTATGGTGAGCATACGAAGATTTACCCCTCTCCTTGCTTATTAGTTAGCGATGACTCCTTTGGTAGAGTAATACAAGCTACCTGGAAAATGTCATGGTTTTTACGTCTCATCGATCAACCCACGCATTCGAATATACGGAGTACATACATGCACAATGCATACATATGTGTGTCCTGGCCAGTCCTCACCCGAGAACATCCGAAACCCGCACATGCTGAACAAAAACTCATGTCGAATGTATGTATTTTAGCTAGCCATCCACACAAATGATAATAATAAAAAGAGAAAATGAAGAAAATGAAAATGAAATTCACAAGGTAAGTAAGTTAAGGAGATTTATGGCGAGAGGGAGCGAAAAAGAAATTTCATATAAACATGTACAAAAAAAAAAGGAAGCAACCTGCATTGTTTATTTCCCTGCCGTTTAACCGAGTATTTTTTCCGCTTTAAAATAAACATAGGAGGCCAAGGTAAAAAAAAAAGGAGATACGGACAGACCGAACCAGAGAGGTAAAAAAATACAGCGGAATGAAAGATGAAAATAGACGTAAGTGACATGAAGCTAAAAAAATGAAACGAAGCAAAAAAAAAAAAAAGGTAGACCCTCAGAACCCAGACAGAGCTGACTCAAGTGCATGGACAGATAAAGAATCTGCCGGCTTTTATCTCAAATGAAAATGGTATGCGGTTAATGTAGATCGAACGACAAAGAAATAGGTGTAGTTCTTCAATATTTAAACGTGGAGCGATGGAAAGGTGAGAAAGCGGGAACGGACGAAGGACGGAGGATGGAGGATGGAGGATGAATTGGAGGTGAAGTCAACACCGAAAAAAAAAAGAAAAGAAAAAAAAGAACTATCATGATCAATCATCTCGTAATCAAGTCTAAATATTAAGAAACAAAGAAAAAATGGTCTTCAAGCCGGATATCGAAGAAGAGTAGGAGTAATGCGAGAGGGAAAGAAAAAAGAGCAAAAAGAAATGTTTGGTGGCAGGGTATAGTAGCGCGAACAGGAATATAGTGTTGTAGAATAAATAAGAAGATGAGGGGGTGGCAATGGCAAAGGTGGGAGGATATAGGAGGAAAAGATATCACAGGCAGCCATTCATGCGCTAACGATTTGCTCGTGAGAGATGTAGTTAAGCTTCTCCTGCGACACATCGCTATGGCTCGAGCTGCCGTTTTGTTTCAGAGGAGACGAAGATTCCCGTCCTGCAGCGCCAGGTTGGTTGTCTAGGCTCGTTGAAAATTCTTTCGTATTTTTGCTATCCCGATCCTGATCGGCTGGGGGGATTTGAGTGGCTGGGGATTGTTGATCGGGGCTAGGCAGAGTGGTATCACTCTCTTCCTCAACAACAGGATCAATCGCATTAGGATGGGCTCCAGTAAAAGTCGACTCATCCTCCTCATTGAGGGAGGTGGCCCCCTCGGGATCAGCAGCCACTCCAGGCGATGTGTTTTGATTCTTCAGGCTCCTAGCAGTCGCTGTGCTAATTGATCTGAGAGAATTTGCCCGCCTACTAAACGCAGAGTCCGAAAAGAGCGACTCAGCACCGTCGCCGACATTCAGCGTGTCAGAGACCCTAGAATCGTCATGTTGCATTGGCTTTCGCAGCTTTAAGCGCTGCTCGTGAGACATATTCTGCCATTCCGATCCGAAATTGACAACAGATGCCTTTTTACCATGTAGAGTGAAGCTACCGGTTCCCCGGCTGAGGCTTTCGCTTTCAGCAATGGAGGAACCATCGTCAGTCCCTGCGATGCTAGTGGCTGGGTCCCTTCCTTTCTTACTCCGATGGTGATGAGGAATGTGATGGGCTTCCCGAAGGCTACGATGTAAACTTCGACGGACTTTGCTACGGTGCTCAATGGAAGTAGCTTCTTCCGGTAGCTTGTCCTTATCGCCATCATTCAAAACGTCAATGGGCTTTGGTGCATGGGGTGAAGCGTTGTTTGTAAGGATTCCAGCTTCCCGTAGGAAACGCTCTTCCTCATCACCCACGACGCTAGGTACGGGGGTTGAGCGGCCAGATGACGTAATTGCACAGCTTGAATCATCGGCTTTGTTGCTGTGCATAGAGGTATTGACAGACGGTTGACGAAGTGATGAGGTTCCGCTAGGGTCGACAAACGAAGGAAGTAAGGGATCATCCTTTGAACTCGACAATGTATGTTTCTTTTGCATTGGACTTGTTTCCGAAGTGGCCACTGACCTCTGGACGCTAGGCCGCCTTTGTCGTGGAGAGGCAGATTGGGCTTGTCGATCCGCGCCACCGTCCAGGGATACTGGGGTGACAGGTCGGGCGGGTCCAAATGAACCATCGCTTGTGGGGGATCTGGGGCCATGACTCGAAACTGAGTCCAGTTTCTGCTGAGCCTGTTGGGTGGAGGGTGGCTGTGACAAAGAATACAGAGGATCAAGACTATGCTTCTCCAGGTACAGACGTTCTTCGACTGACAGGTCAAGTGAAAGCATCTCTCTGTGACACCTCGTTCGCGAGATTTCTAGCCTGGCCCACTTGATTTTTGCCGATATTCTCCCAGCGGCTAGGATAACCTGATCTCTCGCTCTAGGATGAATTGGTGTCAAAACTTGGAGGTGGCGCGCATTTCTTAATAAATCATCAAGCTCCTTTTGGGCAACAGACAATTTGTCGTTTGCCTCCTTGATTCTTTGCGACATCAGTTCCCGCCGTGCCACTGAAACTTCTTCGATTAACCCAGGGTCAATTTTACGATTGATCGCTGTTGGCTCAGGGGGTGGGACATTTGACATGTCTGAAGTTGTAGAATCCGCGCGAGTTGACCTTCTGTCTCGCTGACCTTCGTAATTAGCCCCGATCATTCCTCGCATTCTGACCCCTGTCGTTCGGAAGGTCGCCGCGTAGTTGAGTGTCACAAGCCAGTCATGCATCTCAGCCTCACTATTGGCGAGAAATACCTCTTCGAAGCCACCATGGCGGACAAGGAGGAACGCATGTTTATGTTTCTTATAGCTAGAATCCAATAGTGCGACAGCATCGTGAGTTGACATGATGGCGTCAGGCTTAAAGTCCGTAATGGGAGGCTTGAAGATGACAGCGCGGCGTCGACCGTATTTGTCGAGCGATTCACATTGAGCAATCAAAGATTTCACCCACTGGATATCTCGGAAAAAATATAGTTGCGAACCCGTGAGTACAGCTCCCCATTCCTGCCAAGGTGACCTAGTTTTCTTTTTCTTAGGATCCTTTCGCCACAGAAGACCAACTTTAGCAACCCTAATATCCACAAGGCCAGGATGTGACTCTGAAGGATTTGCAATGCTGCTCGTGGTCAAAAAGGCATCAGGCCGGGATCTGGCAGAAACAATCTGCAACACCGAGGATTTATGGAATGTGTGGTGCAGAGCATCCATATCAGGAGTTTGGCCAGCTGCGAATGAGCTGTACGGGTCTTCCAATTCCATGACATCCTTGAGGTTTGGCCGGAGCGAACCTAGTTTGCCATCTAATATTAGAGCATACGGGTCAATCGGATCGCGGGAAAAGCTCGGTAGGTTATCTGCGCTAGCAACTTTGAGCAAAGGTTTGCGTGTTTTCGGGGCCATGAGCCTGCTTAGGTTTAGTTCATCTTCGACATGGATGAATGGTGTGTATATTATGTTTTCGTAGAAGCATTCGAGTATTTCTACAGCTACCCCTTCTCCTTGCGTGTTCCGAACATAGTCTGGCTTCTGCATTTTCCTTTTATTGTTTTTGTTGAAGACGTCTGTATGCAAGATCAACAGGGAAAACGCGATGAAATAAGCTTGTTCTATCAATTTATCAGCGCACAATCTCCAAAGAAGACAGTAACTACTGTAAGATATCCTACCTGTTGAGGAATATATGCCTGGGTTGCACTCGTGATAACGATCAGCAAAGCTTTGGACGACCCGATCAATTTGCTGCGTCTCCTTTGGCAGCTCGACTTCCATAAGGAGCTTGCGGATTGCCATATCAATAGGGTCACCGAAAAATGAAAATCCACGCATATACTTCCTTAAAGCTGTCGCGTAAAATTCCTCAGCAGATTGTGATAGAATGCCGGCAATCGTACTACGACGAACGGCCCCTTCCAACCGTGAAAGGTAGGTGGCTGGCGTGTCATTGTCTTCCTTAACTGGGCACGAAGCCGGTTCCCGTCCGAGCGAAAACGAATTAGATTTTGACGCAATTGATGCAGGGGTGGCGGGTGCCCCAAAACTTGGAGAGGCGTCGCCTGTCCCGTTTTGATCATGGCTATGTTTAAACCGGGCTGGAATAGCGAAAAAGTCACCAAAGCTCCTCCGTGGGCCGGTAGTCGTCGAAGTCCGGCTGGATGGAGCAAGATTGGGCGACGAGTGATGTGGATCATCTTGAATATCGGCAAGGGAGCCCATCGTTGATGACCTCTGCCGGCGTGAAATTCGACCCGGTGCATTAGGGAAAGTGGATGACCTTGCAGAGTGCGCAGACGCGATCGAGTCTTTTCGGAACAAAGCCGTTCCCGGAGATGAAGTGCCTGGCGTTCCAAAACCCAACGAAGACTGGGATGGCGAAGGAAGTGAAGGCAGCGAAGGAGCATGTTCACCATTATGATCAGCAGAACTGCGAGATTTCTTCCCGCCGCCAGTCTGAGGCCTGTTGAATTCCAACGACTGTGAGGCTTGCCCTGGAGGCGGCAGTTTTACGGGTAACGGGAATAGTGGACTTTTGCTACGTTTCAGCCGCGGTAGCCGGAAAAGAGAGCTGGTGCTAGCAGAAGCGCCGTTTTTCGAATACACCCCATACTCAGCAGAACTACCGTCTGACCTAGAAGATTCTGAAAATCGCGCACCAGGTAATGGGCCACCCTCGCCATGTGCACGGACAGGTCCCCCGCTCCGTATCGAGGTCGTTGAGAGTCTCCCAGGTTCTTCAAAGCTTATGTGAGAAGCTCTGAGGCTTGAAGGGGCGGTTGGCGAGTTATCCACTCTAGCAAATTGTGGAACCGAACTTCCGTTTGAGGCATTGGAATTGTTAGGCGTATGGTTATAGTTTCCGGGCATAGTTGCAGCACGTTCCGAAACAGGTTTCTCCGGGCCCAATTTGAACCTGCTCTTTCGTTTTGGAGCCGGTTTCTGGACGGGAAGTGTCGGTGATGTAGTGATGATTGTAGGCGCTTTGGATATAGAGAAACAACAATAGTCAACAAAAAGGTCTTGCTTCAAATCGATCATGGAATAAAACTGGGCTTGTTTGACTTACGAGGGGGTAACGAAGGGACTGGAGGGGGGGTTCCAGCCTCGTTATATGAGGCAGATAGTTGGGGGTCGGACGCATGTCTGAAGCGCATCAAGCTGAATCTGTTGCGTAGGGTCATTTGTTGTTTGGCATTGTGATCTGATGTGCTTCTGGAAGCTGCTAGAGGCTCGTCAGATGGCGGGGAGCGTTCAACAACCTTGGATTCTCCGGCCAGCGGCGAATTTGCAGTCGACTCCGAAAAACGTGGGATTAGCTGACCCATTGTGAAAGTTGAACGGGGAATCTGTTCACTGTGACGCACAGGAACAGGTCCAGGACTAAGGGATTGTTGCGGTTGCGAATCGTGGTCGTCAGTGCCACCAAGGCGAAACCCTTTCCATGTCATGATGTAGGAGAATTTGCCCATAGCCAGCACTCTCAACGGGTGATGGCATGTGAGGTAGCAAGCAAATCACTATACCATGGCTAAGCTCTCTCCAATGGTATCCTCATAGAATCTCTGGCACCCGCAAGCTGGCCGATTCGTTTGTCCAGGGCCGGTGTGGACATGGGAGTTTACCATCCAAGGCCGTATTGAGAATTGTGGAGACGACAATCAACCGAAGGGCATTGCAACGACAGACAACAGCAATAGATACAAGCCGATAATGGGGACAAGAAGCTCTATCCACGAAATCCCAGCGGATGCTCCGATGTGACGCTTTGGCAGGGTGTGTCTGTCCTCTGTCGTCGTCGTCGTCGTCGTTGTTGTCGTAGTTGATGTCGCAGCGTGGGATGGATGTCCTGGTTGAGCCTCCTCGCGGCAACGTAACGTAATCGGACCAAAAGGGAGGGATTTGCCAAGACCGGCGGGTTCCAGACGCTCGGCGCTAGCAGCAAAACGGGAAACCTTGGAACTGGCGCGCTGCTAACAATAGTTCACTTGATATTAAGTTGATAATAATAACAACAACAACGGACAAACTTCCAAGGGCCAGCTGGGTATCTATCTCAGCAGTGTCAACGGTGACTGAGCATTGATGTTTGCTCCCTCCTTTGGCCATAGCAGGATCATGCTATGCTACATTATCTGGAGTTGGGAAACCCTGCAATTCCAATCCCTGTTGATGCCCCAGCAAGCCCCCTTAATTCTCGCCTGCGAATGGCTGCTTCCAGGCCGCTATGGCTAATTGGGGCTGGTTGTCAGCTCCCCAATCTGATCAAAGATGTCCCACTGGCTTCGGACACTTAAGGGCCCATAATTCATCCCACAGCCCATTAAATCGCGATCGGAACCTGAGTCAATTAGGCCTAAAAATGGAAATATTCCACGAGAACCACCTCAGGCACGAACGACGCTTGAAAAGTCCCACAAGGCTGCATGAACTCCCCTCACCCAATTTCAATTAGGAGAGGGAAAATTATTGTCATTAACTACATAGCTTACAAGTACGGAGTATGTACGGAGTAGTTGCGCTGAGTAGCTGTCCCTTGAAGGAATCTCCTATCCTTTTCGAAATTTAAGGGAGTGACGAGAAAATAAGCAACTGAACTATTATTTCGAGGACCTGTGGTTAGAACAATGAACATGCACAATTGGCTTGTTACCATCAATTCGATTGTGAACATCCTAGCTCCGGCATTATCAAAGAAGGAATGTTACAGCATAACGGGGGGGTTTTGGCAACTTCTGGTGGTTGACCCGAAATATATATATTCCCCAAAATATAAAGGGAAGATAGTGAGAATTCCGAATGGTTTGATCGTGCATTTGAGCAAGAAGTCTATTCTATTATCCTATCTACCAGGGGGTGAATATGCTTCTGGGTGCGCCTTTTTCTTCGCCGTCTTGTTGCTATTGTTGCGCGACGAAGTTTCTCCCACTTGACAAGGCTGAATCGCCTGCTGTAACTACACAGTAAGTTGTGGATGTGAAGATCAGCCTTCCACTAAAATGGCCGGCAAGCCGCTGGTTGACTCTAAAATCAGCTACCACCCTCTCAGCTCAGCAGTTGTATCGCACAACACACATCGGGGCCGAGCTGTCATCAAGTTTTTCAGATAAATGCTGCTTAGACAGGCGACCTGATCCTTTGGGACGACGCATCAACGTCCTGAAGTACGCCCGGGTCGTGTTCAACTTATACCAGTGGAAAACTCCCAACTTTGCCAGCTGTTGATCCTGTAAGAGTATGATCTAGGCCAGATGCACGCAATTATCTGCTGGATGCTTCTGCTGAAGTTGTGAATTTCGCGGCTCCCTTTACATGATTTCAAGCCTTGAATCCTTCAACTACATAGGCCAAACAGCTCACATCACGAGCACTACAACACGTCTATCGATGGCATGTCTTCGTCCGTCGTGAGTAACCCAAGGAGCTCCATGGCTGTCGCTGATAACTCTCCTGAGGTAAGTGTCTGCAATCCTATACGCAAACGTACTGGCATATACATACAACGACCACATCGTTAGCCCTATCTTGACATCCTACCTCGAAAGGCTCTACGCTAAACCTCATTTAGGCCAGCGACCTTGACCTCGCAGAGATCTGGCAAGCCATACTACGACCCGGCGCAGCGGAGGACGAGCAGTTTGTATACAGATACTACAACTGGCGCCGGCCGCTCTCCATCCAAGCTCTGCTCGGACAGCCTCGTACATGGATGTCATGGAGCTATAGAGCTGCCTACCCCAAGCTTTCCACACTCCTAGAACAGGCTTCTTTGGAGCACAAATTACGCTGTCGTGTCAACTTCGAGGAACTTGCAATAGATAACGATCGATATGGTCTTCGAAAACTCAGTTATAATGAAGCACATGCTCCCTTATCCGTAATTTTTGACGCACTGAGGAAAATTCCGTCTCAGACGACCGGCGCAAGTCATTCTGAAATAAAGATTAAAGGCACAGCACTTATTAAGAGGCTTGTCCGGATACTTCACATAACAGATATTTCGCCGTTGGTGCTTAATTGCATTTTCGGGACGGCTTCAAGGTCTGCCATATACCATCTCGTCCATCACCCAGCGAGTTGACCTGCTTATACATTCTTTACAGTCTGGATATCAGCCATATCGCAGCATTTGTTGATAGAAACCTAAATGGCTTGAATTGGGCAAAGGTGAACCTTCTTCAAACGCGAAACACGGTACGATTTACCCTAAGAAGAGGAAATGCTGAAATCAATACCAAGAACATATGCAACATATTAACGATTTCCCCAACCCATCATAGGGCTGGTCATCATATATATACGAATACCACTTCTCCTTCTACTTTGTCACCTTGGACTATTTCGAACCCGACACAGTGAAGCCTGATCCACGCAAAATTCGAAGATCATGCTCGTTTGGGAAACGAAAGGGTACAAAGCACCGTTATATACACGAAGAAACAGTTTCGTTTTTATTATGCGGCTATTTTGACGAGGCTTTTACTTGTTACCAGCTGGGCGACACTTATTTTAAACCCCGCTATACGAAAGACACAGGCCCTCGATTCTTTCGATCTTATGATCCTAGCCAATCCCCAGGACAACTCCTGCTGCATTGGATCGCAGTGGCCCTATTTCATGCCAGGTCAAGGTGGGAAAATGCCATTGATTCCCTGCAGGCGGAGATCAGAGCACCGGTACTTCAAACTCCCAATTTATTTTCTTAAGAAGTTCTTGTTCTAACGACCCTGATATTTAGTCTGATGTCGTATTCATGGAAGACAGAAGTGGTTCGTACATGTAAACTTACAGTCAATTTGACTCATGGGTTCTTAACTGTTAACATTTGGCAGACCTGATGGCCGACGATCCCCAGTTTTCCCTGTCGAAAACATATTTCTGGGCTCTTCAAACTTATAAGCTATTCGAGGTACGTACGTACCAGTACGGACGAGCCTCTATTCGGCGTGTAGATATGTTCTGAGATTAACAAAATATCCAGAGGACCCTTGAGCAAACAATTACGACTTGGGAGACTTTCAAGATTGATTCATTGCCAAAAATCCAGGATGGAAGGATAAGCCCCGAAAATTGGGATGCCAGCGTCAGCAGCATAGAACAGGCAATCGAACTCCTGAAGCCCAAAATAGATCGTGTTAAACGTGGCATGCAAGACGTGAGGGATCTGCGCGAAAGTGTAAGTCCTCATTTATGTAGATTATTTCAAGGGAGTAACTAACTCATCCAGCTCCAATCAACCGCTGCTGTATTTGATAGCCGAACTGCAGTTCGCCAGGGAGAGAATATTCGCCTATTGACGTACATCACGTTGCTATTTCTTCCCCTTTCCTTTGGCACGGTGGGTAGTGTTTTTTCTCCTACTATTTTCCATGTATGATAGCCTACCCGTTCATATATACTAATTCTTCAAAATACAGGGCATTTTCAGTATGCAAATCATTGAGCCAAGCACAAGAACTATAAACGCCTTCGCCATCACCTTACCAGTCGTCACCATCGTCAGCGCACTTCTAATATTCAACCTCAACTCGCTAACAGCCGCATTCGACTCTGCAGTTCGTAAAGCCACATTCGGTCTCCAGCGACAAATGAAACTCCATCACAGGAAAGAATGGAAACATAGAGCCCTCGCGTTACACCAGGACGATATAAGTACGGAGCCTCCAGTGCGAAAAGCTTCTAAGGAAAGCAGCCACTGGGTATATATCCTTTTCCTAATCGAGACGGCTGTGGTGATCATCCCGGTTTCTGAGCTGAATGCCGCACTGCATTGTTACGGGCTTTTCGGCTTCGAGGGCGAGAAGGCAGGCGAGGGTGAGGATGATGAATACTCGGATAATGAGGACGCCAGCACTCATCACCCGCGAAAGGACAGGCAGAAAGAAGTCCAGATGAGAGTGAAGAGAGCTGCGCAACAAGCCGAAGAGCAGGAACGCAAACGGAAAGACGAAGAGAGTGGCATGACTATAGCGCTTTTAAGACGTTTTTATAGGAACACTGGTCATCTTGGGAGGGTGCTCGGGCATTCTGTCTACACATCCTTCAGGATTATCCTATTGCCAATCTGGATCGTGCTTCTGCTTGTCGAGTACGTTTTGACCGTACTCACTCTCACACTCCTCTTCAACCAGCCGCCTTACCAGGCCAACCCAAGCTCAGCAACCCATGGAGAGGAATCGCCAGAGTCCCATCCAAGCTCACCGTTCGCCCGAGCATGGCACGCCCTCGGCCTGAACATTGTTACCCTCCCAACCCGACAGCACCATCCACATGATCATTCCTACTCTCCCAGACCCTCCGAAACATTCTCCTACGGACGCCCCCTCTCACCCATACGAAGTAAGGAGCGAACCCCGGGGAAAACAAACCTTCGAGTCCCACGATGGCCAGCCCCTGCCCTCACTCCGTATGAATCTCGCGCATGCTGCGCATTCGACATGCCAGAAATCCCAGCTGAACGTCCGTCCAGAAGGGCTTCGCCAGAAATACTCCGAGAAGTGGATGACAGGTCACGCGACAGAGTCGCAAACGTTGAAGTGTCAGTATTCGATCCGGGACGGTCGCGTAGGACGACGGGGTCGAGGATATTCAGGGCGATAAATGCTGCAAGACATGAAGCTGGGGTTGAGAGATAGACACGGGTATTAGTTACGATAGAGGATGAGTGGACCTGGAATGGCTGGAGGGGAACGACTGCGCTTCGGGGGGTAGCGGGGAATTGCGTAAATAGACGAAGGGGGAAAATGAGCAAAGGACGGGATAGTCACCAGGGAGGTGAGGAAGTTTGAGATGACACGCATATATGATAAATTATGACGCTGTACTTTGCTTTCGGTATCGTGTAGCAAAATTCTTATTATAATTCACGTTCACAACCTGCAAGACATGGGTTCATTATCCAATTCAATTGGGCCAAACGAGATAATTATAAATACAGTAACACCTGTCAATCCGTGTTAGGAGATCGAACGACATAGCGTGGGGAAATGAATTACCAACGCGGTTAAATTCCGCGGAATAGAAAGATAGCATTAATAATAATAATAATAATAATAATAAAAAAAGGGGCAATCAGTCTTTCAGCAAATATACACCAATGGGGTAGAGGGGAAACAAAATATATGCCCAAAAATATCAAGACAAAAAATCAGGAAAGTTCCACAGTATATGTATATCGAAGAGGAAATCACAGGTCGTCAAAAATAGTACAGCCAAGTAGGGTATTCGGAAAGAGAAATAAAAGAGTATAAAAAAAAATCATAAAAAGCGGCATCCATATACCCGTTTCTTCAGCAACAAGTCGAACAGATGCGACTTATATACAGTAGCATGAAGCATGAGCGCTGACTGCAGTCGATTAATCAGACAAATTCGAGTTTTACCGTTTTCGCCGCCTGCGGAGACCCCACCCATCATCGTCATCATCGTGATCGTTATCATTTTTGTACTCGTCCGGTATCCATGAGTCATCCTTCCTATCCTGTCCACCATCATCGTCATCGTCATCACCATCATCAAGGATAGATTTATCAGCTTCATTGAGGCGCTGAAACTCAGCCTCCCAATTCAATCCCTCGAAACCCTCAGGCCCCAACAAGAACTTGCCCAAAACCATAACCGCATTGAACACCTCCTTCCCAGTGGGAACGATATTTTCACGCGGCAGCAGGAATCCATAGCTGCCTTTATCACGCAGCTTGAGCTGGTAGGCGTATTTAACACCGACGTTGTTATAGAACCAGTCAAGGGCACTGCCTCCGGTGCTTTCCATACGGGGAAATGTGTCTACTTTAGCTTTCTTCTGGGACGCCGTGAAGCCCTGGCAGGCAGAGCTTACGGCGTAGGATTGTCTGTTGGTTAGACGAATTGCCTTTGCAATGCCCATGGCTAGCTCTTCAAGATTCTCCAAGTTGGGCGGCCGGGGTAGGCAGGAATACGAGTACGGATAGAGGACTTGTTGGGAGTACGAGTGGAGATCCAAGTAGGCAACGAATTTGACGTTATGTTGTTCTGTTTGCTCTTTCACCCATTCTGCTAACTGGCGAGCTTCGGTTCCTGCAAATGGCTCATCTCCACCGTAGCTTTCTGAGCAAGGGTTATCCCCAGTAATGTTGCCGTTCCATTCGAAGCCCCATGTACGATCCAAGTCCACACCGGGGCAAAATGGAAGGCTTGTTTCCTGTCGGTTCTTCCGCCACAGGCGATCAGTTTCCCATGTGTGCACATAGCCGTCGGGATTGATGGTTGGTATGAAAATAAAGTCGAATTGTTCCAGGAGTGTAGATATGGGAGTGGATTTTCCGTAGGTGGTGATCAAAGAGTATGCTACATAATTCACTGTCGAAACGCCGATCCATTCTCTCGCATGGGAACCACCTCCGATTATGACGGTCTTGCGAGGCTTAAAATCGTTAGCGGGCCGAACTCCTACTCGCAGAGCTGGGATATCACGGCCCTCAAAGGAAGAGCCAATACTAATCAATTGCACGTGGGATGGAAACATCGAGGCTAGTAAACGCATCCAAGGACCAATCACGGATAGCGGTTGATAGTCTTCGAAGAATATGTTCGTTACATCGGAAGATGGTTCGCTAGAAGGCAAGAAACCTCGTCCATTGTCTGTAGGGCGCTGGGAGGAGGCAGGATATGATTCATAAATAGTTTGAGGAAGGTCATGGATGAGAGGGACATGTGATGTTTGTAGCGATTTTGGGAGTAAACCGAGGAGAGAGGGGACCTGCACGAAGCGTTCGGTCAGTAAAAAAGCTCAATATATTTAACTTTGAAAGGAGAGTACAGTTTCAAATATAGATTACACACCACATCCTTTGCAAGTCTGATATCTACCCACTCGTCCGTCGAAGCCCAGACATCTAGGAATAGAATATTAGAAGCCTCGACAAGTGCCTTGACTTCATCTGCCGTTTGAAGTCTAAATCGTAGGACGACATCATCGCCGTATCGTGCTCGCAAAGACGCGGGGGCGGAATATAAAGGATACTGATGCTTATTTCCCCCTCTGTGATTGCGCTGTTGCGGTGGAACACTCCACAGCCTTTCTATCACGGAATTGCGTAGTCTCGTCCATAGCCCAAGAGGAGCCTGAGGTTGTTCCTGTGTAAAAAGGGCGACTGGTTCTGCAGGATGGGCGGGATAATTGTTTGTAGAGAATGACGGGATGGCAGATATGGTGTTTGCTAAGGCTAGAATAGCCAGCAACGTGCCATGGGTGAATTGACGCATGGCAACAGCCGCTATTCAGGGCAGATGAAAAGTCCCTTGGTTACAACATGGAGGCAAAGGAGGGAATGCGATGGTGAACAATCAGATTGAAGGTGGCGAAATCTCGTCGATAGAAGAGACAATGGCGATTGTGGTCTGGACTGTGTTTTGCTGGCTGCCTGGTGCTGGGATACTGAAGCCGGCTGCGGCTTGGGTTGACGTTGAAAATTGCCAAGTTCGGACGTCATTGGTCCAGTTTGGTGCTTGACACTGGTTAGCTAGTTACCGAGGTTCACCCCAGCTTTCTGCCTTAACAAGACTTCCTAGACTATCCTCGCCCTAAGCCCTATGATAATATATATGGGATTCTAGCGGCAAGGATTTAATTTGAATGTTTCTCCCTCATATTGATTTGAACCCTAATTCCAGGATCGAGGGGGTAGGGCCTACTCTGACATGCAGACAGGAATACGTTTGGCTTGAAAACAATGTATTCATCATGTTGAATCTCCCAATCCCCCCTCCGCTATGGTGTCATTCTGTATGTCAACGCTATATCCATTCCAATGCCCGCAATGCCAATGAGCCAAGCGAATATTGTCTCCAAGCAAGATCTTAGAACTGAAGATTTCGTCATAAATATCGTCGCTCATTCTTGCAAGAAATGTGCGAAACTATATTTATATCTATCCTGGCTCGAACGCCAATTCGCGTGAACTCGCTAATATCTTTCGCCAACAACATTTTTATTTTGGTCGTCTGCCATGGCCAATGGTTTGCATATGAAACTGTGCTCAGCCAATTCAACTAGGTTCAGGTGACACCTACACGAACTTCAGCATAGATTGCACGGACAGCTTGGCTTCAGCCATCAGGAGTCCTGTCAACTCAGGGTATTGCCTCTGTTGTTACTGTCAATCCTGGACCAATGAGGTGGACTTGCCCCTGAGTTCAATCCCCATCAACTGCGCCTTATGTGGACGTTACACTGTTGTCAATCTCAGCGCCTTTTGGCGATGCCGTGTGGTGCCACATGGACCAAAACGCATCAGGGGATAATAATTTAAAAAATTTATAAGCGGGAGACTATTTAAAGCAGTGATTATTTGAGTTTGACGGTTGATAACTACGTATGAACCAATCATTAAATATCTCGACTGAAAGGCGATAAATACGGAGACAGAGTTAACATTCAGCATTGATATCCTTAGCTCGGGCGGCAAGAAGTTCGCACACATACCAATATATTCTGCAGCCACATTGAGTTGCTTGAACTATGCAGGTCAAGAATATGTCTGTTTTCTAAGCGCCGGTAATATTGCTCTTCCGTCGAAGTTACGTACGGTCCTTGCGCATTGTAACATGGATTTCGTCTTCAGTGCAACTTCGCCTATACAGAGGATATGGCTTTGAGATGTACTATATGGGCTATATGTGCCTCCCATTAAACGTTTGGATGGAAGGGGCCTATGCATGTATCGCAGGGAACCGGAGAATATTTGCAAAAAATTATAGGTAGCAGCGCATGGCAGGTTTACTTATTCCTCAGGGCAAAGGCTTGAGGTTTTGAGGATGACGAGGAACGGGTGGTTTAGCGTTAGTGATGGGAGCTAAAAATAGAGTCGCCAATCAGCGGTACGCTAAAAATAGGTTAACTTTAAACCCGCGTGGAACATTGAAGAGGAGAAATGACGACTGGCGGAACGACGACTTGATGCGTACACTCCTCTGCACCGACCTGCTTAATCTGTACGACAGGCCGTAGCAAATCAAACACGGCATCTAGCCGTAGGTTTGAGGAGAAAAGAAGGAGCCGGGAGACGGTTTTTACAATCATGACCTGAATAACCCAGTGCAGCGGGACGTCAATAGGAGAGGTGATCTGAATGACCAGTGATAGCACGAGAAATCCAGCACCCGTTCCTGACTGTTTGCAGAACGTGCCATCACATCCTGCTGCTTCATGTTCTCCTCAAGCTCCCTCTAGATCACAGTTGAATCCGTTATTTTTAGCAATCAATCTGCTGTGGATTAGCGTGCACTAAAGAACGCGATCACAACTTCACTCAACTGTTGTTGGGCCGTTTGGCTTGAGGATACGAAGTGAACAGCACTTGTTGGCTGCATTTTCTTCCTGGCAGCCGTGATGATATGGCAGAAATAGCGACTCTGCGTGCGGGGTTTCCCGCTTTGGGAAGCAATATTGCAGGGTATTGGCTTGCCAAAAGACTAGGGAGTTGCTAGGATGAGCTAACGGTGCAGTAGTTGGAGGTTTATTTGTGGCGTGTGATATTTTCCTCAATAAGTCGTAGCACGGGCCAACGCCGGTCAATGCAGCCCCTGGATTGTGTATCCCGTCCGTTTCTATTTTCGTGTAGAAGAGCTTCCCCTGATTTGGCTCCGCTACCCTGGATGGATTAAAAGATGGCCTCACACCCGCTTTCGAGCTTGTCTGCTCAATATTCCTCTGCTTGAACAGCAGGTTCTACTCTTACGATATATTCCAGATAGATGTGATCTTACATTTCCATAACGAAGTTACTTCTATCTTTCTCTCTTTCATCCCAATAACCACATCCAAAATGGGTGTCCTCCGCCTCGCCAATCCCACCACATATATCCCCGACTCTCGGCCCCGCCTCATAACCACATCCATGATCTCCGAACCTCTGAGTCCTGATCTTGACTCAAACTTCGGTGATGGAGCCCTCCCGACCACCGTCCTCCCCGCTCTAGAGTACATCTCCAACAAGCTAGGCACTTGCACTCACCTCACCTTCCTCGTCGGCTGCGGCACGCCTCTGCCCTTCGCCCACCAGCCGGAGCTCACTCTCATCCCTATCGCTCCATTAGATCAGCAGACATGGCGCACACTCCATCGCATTGTCCAAAAGGCTACAAAGAAATTCTCTCTCGGCCCTGCCTGGTCCAATGCCCTCCAGCGCAGCCAACAGCGCCAGTCCCTGAATGAGAACTGCAACGAGTATCTCCTCCGCCAATCTATCTTACAGAACGACGTCCTCTTTAGCCAGGAGGGTCTGACACTCCTGAGCATCGATCGCCTCTACACCATCAAGTGCAGATTGCATGCATACTCGCACGGCGCTGCGCGTGAGAATGGCATCCCCGATCATCTTTACATAAAATCCTGCGTTAAGTTGCTGAGGCAGACTATCGCAGACTACATGGGACGACCATTCAGCTTGGCATTCTTCAACAGGATCTACCAGGACTTGGCAGTTCCCGAGCACCTGCTCGTCGAGGTTGCCAACGAGTATCAGGCCAAGTACGGTCGTGCTGGCATTGTTCTCCCACAGAAGAAGCCTTCGCCCGCTGCTCCACCCAAGGAACAACAACAGGCACGACCACCTCAAAAGAAGCGGAAGAACATCGACAGAATCAAGAGACTGGCACCGAGAACTCCACTGAGCGCATCGGATGTCACGCCCATCACGCAAGGCGAGTGGCAAATGCTGGTCAACAGCCAAACACTGCCGATGAGCAGCAAAAATACGCTTCGCGTTCCCTTTCCCGTGAAGCCGGTCGGGGCGTGAATGACATGACGGTGCGTCGAGGCCTTGGACCTTGGCATTGAGTAATATAAATCAAACAACTTGAAAGCTCGACAAACCGACTCAAGCTCCGCCTAACGAGCGTCAATCCTGGGCTGCATCCTCCCTTGAAGCACCGCTTCCTTGGATATTTATTATTGATTGGAAGCTTCTGTGTGCTCATAAGGATTGACACATCCCCTCGAAACAGAGCCAGCTTTGAGAAATACCCTGCATCTGTGTTTCGACGAGAGAGGAAAAGAACAGTGAGAGTTTGAGCTCCTCTCCGACGAAAAACCACGTCTTTAATAGCGCGCAGCACGTTCCAGCGCTATCAATAATTCGTAATCAAAATTGATTATGAATTTTAGTCCGGGTGTCACAAGACCCAGGTTCTTGCACTGCAAGGCGGGCAGGCAGCGGGCTGTGGCCCTGTGGGTGAAATTAATGAATGGGGTTGGAGAATGAAGGGGGCATGCAGAGAGGAAAAAAAGTTTGGATATTCGGACTTGAATATGGTTGAGATTATGGGTGTAACTATGGATTAGCTCCACCGGAGACAAGAAGGCGATCTGATAACTTGTGATAAGACATGACAGAATACAGAAGATATTGCACTACAACGCACTACTGTATATAAATATCAGGAATTACATACCTAGCTATATCACCAATTCCCCCTCTTTAAAAATAAGTTCACTAGCATGAATTGCCTGGGGATCTCGTCACAAATATAACTATCTAGTTGGGCGCCAAGCTGCTAAGCTTTCCTTAACTCCGCTCTCACCTACGCCAAAAGTTAGTTTTTGAGCGGAAGCATCTACTCTCTCTTCTCCTCAAGGGAAGCGGGCAAAACGAATAAGAAGAAGAATAATAATAAACCTGGCCATTAGAAGGGGAAACAGAGTGGAGTTGATTAAGGCATGTCTGAAAATGCCCACCAGAATATCCATATCCATCAGCTAACTCGAAGCCGACTAAAATCTTCAGCTAGCGGCGAGCTAATTTCCAAAGTTTCTTAGGAACATTCCGCTGACCCAGGTCCTGATAGAGTTCTTGTAACTATGTCATTGACTTTCGAGAGATGATATCTGTCCCCGCCCGCGCTCCCCACCGCCGAAATATAAAAAGAAATACAAGAAAAAAACTTTGAAAGCTTGACACATAGTTATACATGCCCCCCCACCGCACACAGAGCCGACTTCGGGCTCGGAGAGAGAATGAAAATTCTGTATCAGAAGCTGGGGATCTTCTGTTTGGAGAAAGGGAATATTGGGATTGAGTAACCCTGAAAACCGAAAGAGAGATAGGAAAAGGGCGCAATTGGCAATCAGGATTAACAGCATTCTGCAAACTCCGTATATCACAATTGGCATCAGATAGAGCTGAATTGGCCCTTCTTGCTTTCTGCATAACCTTTTTCGTCCAGCATAGAGAAGGAGAAAGTTTGACTGGTTATAGCAAATAAGTATCCTGGTGCGCTCGACTACAGTCTCTTTTAATTCCTACTGCCATTGCCCCTCAAACAAATTAAAATAAGACCTTGTTTCTGGAAAACTGAATTTCTTGTTTTATTTTGGTTCTATTTCCGCTTTATTGGTAAGTTGTTGACATTATTCTACTCTGCCTTCCACATTTTTAAACTTATCGATAAATATTTCGCTAAATGAACACCACCATAGCTATATATATATATAAAGTTCCCCGCAAAATCTTCTCGCGTGCCTCACCTCTCTCTCGACGCAACATCATTTAGTACAGAAGACAAGGATGGGACCCACGGCTGCTACATCAAGAATTGACATACTATCGTCCAGATCATCTCCTTTGCCCTGCGTAGTAGCCCAAGAACATGAGCGGGGCAATGAGGTTGAATATGGTGAAGCCGAAGCGGAACCAGAACTGGAAGAAGATGACGATAATGTGAAATCCCTCAAGCGTAGCCTACTCCGCAAGGCGAGGAGGTCGCATAACCGCGTACCGGGTCTGCGGAAGATTCCACTCCCGGCGTTGGGTATAATTTTGCTCGTTGCGGTGGTTAATGCGGTTGTATGGGTGGCTGCGGGAATTGTGTTGGTATGTATGTCCTCTACCCCTTTCATTTCATTTTATTTTTGGATAAACAAAAATGAAAGGGGGGATTAGTGTCTGTTTGAGGAAATGAGATAGGCTAACCTTTTGGTGCTTCCTTTGAAAATATGCCTGTAGAGGTTTCATCCGTAAGTGCTACGTCATGTTTCCTCTATACCCTAGGTTTGCGAACGATATACCATATAGGGTTGGGCAAGCTCAAGACAAACAAAGCTGGGAACGAGCAAATGAAAAGAAAACTCCGAAACTGTATTCAATGCCAAATGCTGATATCATGGTTATTAATTCATAGATCTCTCATATCCACAGCTGTTCTCTCTTACACACTAGGCTTGAGACATGCGCTTGACGCGGATCACATCTCGGTATGTTCAATATCACAATAGTGATGCTGGCATATATACATACTTACAATACAGCTAATGCTTCTTCTCAATTACCTAGGCCATCGACCTTATGACTCGAAGACTTCTAGCAACTGGTCAACAGGCAGTCACTGTTGGGACATTCTTCTCTCTGGGACACTCTACGTGAGTTTTTCTTGACTTATTTTCGTATGGAATTGCTATATCCCATGTGAGCAAGCTAACAATCGCCGTATAGCATCGTTATTGTTACATCCATCGTCGTCGCTGCGACTGCCGCCGCCGTGTCTTCGAAATTCGACAGCTACAGCAAAATCGGCGGCATTATTGGGAGCTCTGTCAGCGCTGCATTTCTGATTCTGCTCGGTATCATGAATGCGTACATTCTGTATAAGCTTGCTCAACAGATGAAAAAAGTCCTTCACCTGAGGGAAGGGGAGGAGGATGAGGTGTGGAAGGTTGAGGGAGGAGGCGTGTTGTTTAAAGTATTGAAAAAGATGTTCAAGCTCATTGATCGGTGAGTTTTGAATAGCCCCTTTTGCTCTTCCGCATTCTAACCCGCAATTTCTTAGGCCGTGGAAAATGTATCCGCTAGGAGTTCTTTTCGGCCTTGGCTTCGATACCTCGTCTGAGATTGCGCTTCTAGGAATCTCGTCAATCCAAGCTACACGTGGGACTGATTTGTGGGTAATCCTGATCTTCCCGATTCTCTTCACAGGTAAGATCGCTACCATTGTCATCTATATCCCACAATATGAAATTTACTAACTGTAAGATTCCTCTCATTGTTTAGCCGGAATGTGTCTCATCGACACCATAGATGGCGCCCTAATGCTATCCCTCTACATCCAACCAGCGCAAAACTTTCTCCCACCAAAATCCTCCTCCGGTTCTTCCATAACCACCTTCACCATCCCGTCTTCTCCCCCGGAGCAACCACAAGACACCAGCCGCGCAGCAGCTGCCAACCCAAGTCGCAACCCACGTGACCCAATCGCATTCCTCTATTACTCTATTGTCTTGACGTCCCTTACCGTGATCGTGGCTATAGTCATCGGCGTCCTCCAACTGCTGACGTTGATCCTTAACGTGACAGAGGCGGCAGGAAAGTTCTGGGAAGGCGTGGAGATCGCGGGTGACAATTATGATGTTATTGGCGGGTCGATTTGCGGATGCTTTATTTTGTTTGGCGGGCTGAGCGTGTTGGTGTATCCCTATTGGAGGCGTTGGGTAGCTCAGCGGCATGAACGGCAGGGACACGGAGTGCATGGGACTTTAGAAGAGGGAAGAGGGGACGGTGTAGGGGTCGAGACGGGTCACGGCATTGCTACAACTATTTCTACAATTCCCGGAGGAAGCTTGAAAGGGGGTGGTGGAGACGGCAGTAAGGTAGGAGTGGGGCGGGTGTCAGTGGAGGAGCGAGAGATGGGTTTCTCATAGGGATAACCTAACGTGGAGGACGGGTAAATTGTGAGGGCTAACATTTGAATGAGGTTATATATGGATAGTACAGTACATATGTACATTTTTACCGATAGTCTATAGATGGATGAAAGTCAAAAGCTTGGATGGGGAAAGCACCAGCAAACGACGTCATCGATGCCAAGACAAATTACAACGACGTTCTTATGTCATCAGCCAGGTTTCTCCTCTTTCAGATACGAACTGCGGAAAATCGCCCACCATCGAGGTTGGCTGTGTTTCCCAGTGGGATGCTTTAGGACTTCTGGAATGATGTCTATTCGTCTTATAGATACATAGCTTTATATATGGGCGCAGGTTCCTTCGGCTGGTCTGCCAACGATGCGGCGGCTCCGAATCGCAGCTACCCTGGAACCCCGCCCAACTGCTTTCAAGCCTGTTTCGATCAATAACCTGATTGAAATTTGATACTCATAGGTTCGTTCTCTGTATATATACCATGGGTATTTTGCTCATCTTTATATTTCATTCTACTTGTCAATACTATTGTTCCATTCTATTTCCTGCCGCTACATGCGTAGCCGCTTCATGTCCCTCTCAGGAGCAAACCCCCACACCACAACGGCAAATGGATATATAAAATTGTATCTACATTCGTCATGACGACTACTAAAACCCAATCCAAATCATCTGGCACGTTGGCCAAAACAATCAACCTCGCCAGCCTTCCGTCCATATATGTCTTGCCCACCCATTTGGATCTGGACCAGCTGCATGAAGTGGAGGAAACGCTGGAAAGATGTGGTGCTCCGCTCACCTACGACATATCGGAAGCTGAGCTAGTCATGGGCAAAGTGTCGCAGAAGAGACGTGCTGCGTTTGAGCTTCGATCTAGGGGACTATGGACTGAGGAAGTTTCGGCGCCTACGGTTGTTACCACTGCTGCGTCGGAAGCAGGCCCATCAGCGAAACGGCGGCGGGTTACGGTTGTAAAGGATGTGCACGAGCGTGTACATGTGCAACCGGCTCAAGAGCCTGTTGTGGTCGATCTGAGTATGGAGTCGGAGGATGAGAATGCGGATGCAGACGAAGGGGCTGAATCACGCCCTAAGCGGGTGCTTAAACCGCCAAAATCACAGGCTGATAGCTTGTTAATTCCAAAGGTCAAGGACGGTATCATAATTTTGAAATTTTCCTGGCTGGACGACTCCCTTAAAGCAGGGCACGCCGTACCGCTGGCTCCATATATTGTTTACCATGCGCGCAAAGTAGTTCCACCGGACAATATCTCAGTCGATGGGACTTCTTCGAACGTTACTTCTGTAGTAGCTAGCCCGCGGTCTCCACTCAGGCCAAGAGAGAGCCCGTCGAGGGCAATTTTGGAGCGGGCAAAAGCAGATGCAGCATCATCACCAGCCCCAAGCCGTTTTTCTCCCGCCACTGCTAGATCTCGTCGGGCTAGAGTTCACCATGGGCCTCCTGCTCAAATGGAACCACCCAGGCTTTTCCGCGAAACCACTGAAGAACATGAAGCTACAGAGGCCGGGCCTCCAACACCCGACTGGGTTCGCGACAAGCTTGTATATGCCTGCCAAAGATCTGCTTTCCTCCATCCCCCAAATGAAGCGTTCATAAACCAGCTCAGCAAGATCAAAAAAATACGCGAGCTAACGCTCGATGAAATCGGAGTCCGCGCATATAGCACAGCAATTGCCGCCATTGCCGCATATCCTTACAAACTCCAGTCACCAAAAGAAGTCTCCACACTACCAGGCTGCGAATCGAAAATTGCTATACTCTTCTCGGAATTTAACCAAAGCAGCGATGGCACGCTCGAATCTGCCAACCAACTAGACACAGACCCAGTCCTCAGCGTCCTCAACCAATTTTACAACATCTGGGGCGTCGGCGCCAAAACAGCCCGCGATTTTTACTACCACTACCATTGGCGAACCATAGATGACATTATCGAACAGGGCTGGAACACGCTTTCCCGCGTTCAGCAGATTGGCATCAAATACTTCGACGAATTCCTGGCCGGCATCCCACGCAGCGAAGTCGAGTCAATCGCTGACATTGTCCTACAGCACGCCAAACAGGTCCGACCGCACTCGCAAGAGGACTACGATGGCAAAGGCATTGAATGCATCATTGTCGGCGGCTACAGGCGTGGCAAGGAAGTCAGCGGCGACGTCGATCTCGTTCTCTCCCACCGCGACGAGAGAGTGACACACAACCTCGTCTACGACGTCGTTGCCAGTCTCGAGAAGGAAGGCTGGATCACGCACACGCTCGCCTTGCATCTTACCACTTCGCATCGGGAGCAGCAGACGGCGCCTTACCGTGGCGATACAGGCGGCAAGCCGCGTTTTGATTCCCTAGATAAAGCATTGGTCGTGTGGCAAAATCCCCATTTCGAAGCTAGGAAGGGCGAGGACGGCAATGTTGAAAATGAGAAGCGAAACCCAAACCCACACCGCCGCGTGGACATAATCATCTCTCCCTGGCGCACAGTCGGCTGCGCCATTGTCGGCTGGACAGGTGAGACCACGTTTGAGCGCGACTTGCGCCGCTACGCAAAAAAGGTACACAATTGGAAATTCGACTCGAGTGGGGTACGCTCGCGTAGTACCGGAGGCCAGGTTATTGATTTGGAGGGTAAGGGGAGCACGTGGCAGGAGAGAGAGAGATTAGTTTTGGAGGGGATAGGGGTAGGGTGGAGGCCACCGGAGGAAAGGTGCACGAGGTAGCGATGAGCAAGATTTCTTTTCTTTTCTTTTCTTTTGTTTTTTTCACGTTCAGAATAATGGGGTTATGTTATTTTTATTTGGATGGATGACCAGGGAATTCTCATCCTACTTCTGTCGAGCATTTATTTTCTCCATGCTGTATTTATTCCCATTTTTGCTTGTAAATGTTTCATACCCCTTCTCGTCCTCCTCCTAAGTTGATCGTATGCATGCCTATCTAGAGCGTTTATCCATGTTTGGCTATGCATGTACATGTACCGTACATACGAAGCAGACTAACTAAATTATGACGATCGAATGAACAAGCTTAATGAATCCGATGACAAGAGTGATTCTCATGGTATACCGAAAACAGTGACTTTGCCACCAAGTACTGGTTTGTCTCATACCTGCCAAGGAAAGGAAGTCCTCAAACTACCATTTTCACATCAAGCGTAGGTCGAATAATCCGACCGGAGAGCGGTTTTTTCGGGCAACAAAATGAAACCAAGTGGGGCAAGCGGCAAATCATAGCGGTGACACTGCCAATCCTTGTTATTCTCAAACCGGAAATAATGGCATGCGTAGAAATAAGGGTCAACATCTATAGCAAGACAAGAGAGCAGCGGCCCAAATGGGACCACTTATCGGAAAAGTTGATATAGTAGATAGGCCTGATTAGAAAAGGAATAAAAGAAACTGTGGAAACGAAGAAGAGGGGAATAAATAGCTGGATATTATTTAAAACCCGCCAAAATAGAAAACAACATGTCATGAATGAGCTCCTCCAATATAGTCGTGACAATAATAGTTCGAGCCGAATAGCAAAATAGAGTAGAGGTCGAGGAGGTAGTAAGGGACTGAAGGGTAGAAGATGAAGGAGTTTCGGACAAGAGTAGGAAAGGGGAAATGAATAGAATTGAATAAAATGCTGGAGTCCCTCACATACAAGACGCTGAATACATTGCCCTATTTCTTGCAAAACTGAGCAAGAGCAGAAGCAGACGCAGAAAAAATAATTCGAAAAGGCAAAAATAAAACAAATAAAACAAATAAGATAAATAAAAAAAAAAAAAATCAACGAAAAGATTCGAAATACAATAGGAAAGAGCAAACGGATCAAATATCAACAGGCCTCGAACTCGCCATCTCGCCATACCTCCCTCTGGATCTAGTAGTATCATAAGCATTAACAACTCTCATCTGTCCACCATCATCCGCCTGACTAAAGGCATAACCCCTCTGCTTCCGATTCCGCTGCACCTGCCTAACTTTGCGGATTGCTTTCTGGAACTGCTCCATGCGGGGCCTGTAGTCTTGCACGTTGTATTTCTGAATCTCTTGCACGTGATGGTACGCCTGCGGGAAATACATGCGCTTGATGTACTTCCACGCGAAATCGCGCACGAGACATACGGCTGGTAGCACGAGGGCCATGAGCCAGAAGACCGGCGACGGGAAGATGTTAGGAATGATGCCTTCGTATTCCGTCGAGAAGCCAGCGCCGATTCTGGGCGCGGAGAAGCCGTAGGCGGGCAGGAAGGCTAACCAGATTAGAAAAGAGCCGGGGATAGCGATGAATGTGTACTTGGTCCAGATGTTGGTGACGAGCGCAGCTTTCCCGAGAACGGTAGCGAGGACGGCGGTATAAAGTGCCGTTCCCCAGAACCAGTGGCCGGCCACTTTGCCGTTTGTTAGAGGGAGATCCCAAAGGAAGATCGCCTGGGAGAGGAAGTAAGCGAGGAGAGAGTGGTAGAAGCCGTTGCCGACCCAGGACCAGAAGCTGTGCATTTTGAAAAATACACCTTTCTGGCCTAACTGGTAGAGTTGTGGGTATCTGTCTAGTAGACGAGCCGAGATGAATTGATCGAAAATTCCCATGGCGAAAGGGGGAAGGAAGGTGAAAAAGACGTTATAGAATGATAGAGTCCAAGATTCGAAAATAACCTGACCGGAAAAGGAGTTTTGAAAAGAGTACTGTATTGAGGATCACGTTAGCCAAAGACGGAAGACTTCGAGAAATATACGTAAAGGAGACGAAACATACCCAGAATTGAGTCATGTACAACGCAATGTTCTTATAGAACGAATAGAGAATCACTTTGCTGATACGCTGATAACTCCACGCACCGTGAACAAGAAGCAACTTCCGAAGAAAGCGGAATTGGGCGATTGAGACATCCGCGCTGCGGGCTGCCTGGAGACCTTCAACGCCACTAATGCCGACACCCACGTGGGCAGCCTGGATCATGGAAACGTCGTTCGCGCCGTCTCCAATGGCAAGTAGCAATGCTTTGAGATGCCGTTTGACAAGCTTGACGACAAGTGCCTTTTGAAGGGGAGATACACGGCTGAATTACAGAGTTAGTTTGCGGGTTAGTCACAACGATGGAGATTAGAAGATAGCATACCAACAAATGACGGCTTTGCACATAACAGCCAAATCCAAAAATATCTTCTCCATATCCTTCTCCAGAGCATACGCTAGAGATTTGCCGTCAATGATAAGCGCCAATGTCTCGCTGTCCGGGGAGCCGGCCTGGCTTTGAACCTGCTGTAACTTTTTCGACAAGTTCTCTCTTGTAGCCTGGGCCGACTCCTCGTTGACAATCAACAAAGCCATGTCCTCTGAGATCAACTTGCAGCTCATGCCGATATTGATAGCAGTTTCTTGTCGGTCGCCAGTCAAAACCCAAACTTTGATGCCCGCAGTTTGCAAAGTGTGGATTGTTTCTGGAACACCGTCTTGAAGCTTATCTTCGATAGCCGTCGCACCAAGAAGGAACAAGTCTTTCTCGATGATCTCAGCTGCCTTGTCAAGTTCCTCGGATCGGTTCCCGGTTACTATTGTTGCTGCTTTGTCGAATATCTGGTGCCACTGGTAGAATTCCTCGTCAGGTATTTCCCTCATAGCGAGACACAACGTCCGGAGACCATCGGAGGCGTATTCTTCGAGATGCTGAAGGGTAATATCGACAGTCGGATTATCCTCGTGCAACCGTTCCAGGATCACAGTATCGGCTCCCTTGCAGTAAATCCTGATTTTGCCGTCAGGACATCTAAAAATAGTAGACATGCGTTTTCTCGTCGAGTTAAACTCGCAAACTGCAAGTAATTGAAATTCCTGCTCTTGACCGTTCGCAGTGATTATAACGGACTTGGGCCGCCGGTTCGTGAATTGATAGCCCATCATAACTGCGCCTTCGACTAGTGCTCCTTCATCGGGAGAGGCGGCCTGGTACTTGATAACATCAGGCTTTTCTTCCTTCCTCTCTGGAATGACGGTGTGGCAAGTAGCTAAAAGAGTAAGAAAGTGGTGAATTGCCATCTGGGTGGGATGCGACTCCAAATTCTTAGTCAGTTGTTTAAAGTCATACATTCCCATATCTGAGTCATCGCCTTCCATCACTTTTCTGTCCTCTGGTACAACTTCGGCATACTGAATCCCGCCGATAGAGCATTGCTTAAACTCCATCATGTTGCACGTCAAGGTGCCCGTTTTGTCAGAAAAGATGTATTCGATTTGGCCTAACTCTTCGACCAAGGAAGAGGTACGACATGTGGCAGCTGTATCGGTCTTGTCATAGTAAATATCTAGATCGGAATTTATGAGGAATGCGTGGCAATACTTGACTATTTCTATAGTCACGAAAAGAGATATAGGGACGAGATTAGAGTAGAGGACCCAATATGTGAAAATGTCAGAGAAGAATTGTTCAGCCGCGTTGACATTTCCGATGTATAGGTAAGTGAGCTCATCAGCGGATTTCATCCGAACAACTAGGTGTCCTATCGAGCTGATCAAGCTAAGAACAAGCAAAATACCGACAAGCATAAGAATTTGCATGTTTACCATGCGTTCGACAGCGGTTCGCTTGATTGGTGTTGCAGTTGCGTTCCTCATCAATTTCGTTTCATGACCGGTGAAAACAACGAGACCATGGATCCAGGGGGTATTACGCAAAGTAGCACCACGGAGGAGGAGTTGATCAGGGTTGAGCGGTAACTCCTTTTCTCCACCACTAGCCTGCAATGTCAATGTAGCCTCGTAGGTATAAAGGCTGGAATTTGGCTGTTCGGATTTGACTCTCCCAGTGAGCCTACTGAGTTGGCTGGGACTAACAAGATCGGCCGTTTCTGGGATTGCTTGTTTGATTTTGAGGTTCGTTTCGCCATCCAAGTTCGCAGTTTCGATATAACACAGACCTTCCGGCTCGGAACTTGCCAAGAGGACCAGGTCGGCGGGGAAAGGCTGTTCTGACTCGACTCTGATGATATCACCGACTGCCACATTGACCCATTTCGTATCCTCAAAACCGGAGCCCTTGAGTACCTGCGCCTTCGAGTAATTAAGGGATTGATCCGAAGACTTCCGTTTCCAATCTTCAACTAGCTCTTTTATAGCTGACACTAGAAGCACAACAGCGAGCGGCGCGATGGTGGTATATCGATTAGTCGGCGAAATATTGGGAATTTGCTGGAGGATGGCGGTAAACAAGAAGAACAAGTTCGCGTATTTGGAGAACTGTTCGAATAGGAATTTCGGCAAGAAGGTGAACACATTGTACTTGGCGGTTGATATATGGTTGTCGACATATTTATTTGCCGCATTGGCCGGGGAATTATTGAACAGGATGACACGAGGGCCCAACGTTGACGGATCGATCTTGCGCCTCCCAAACCCAAATTTGAAATCCCCAGCACTGAATTTCTTCTTCTGAGCTTTTGGAGCTGCTCCATCATCGTCTGTCCCTACGGTGTCCACCCTAGCCGTTCTGGCGCCCGTTTCGGTCAACGGCAAGTCCATTTCTGAGTACTGCGGTCCCATGCCTAGCATATTTTTTGCTTTCCCCATCAATCCGCCGCCCAGGCTCAATATACTGTTCCGATCCCGCGCCCGAGCATCTCTCACGGGCATCGCACCGTCCAAGTCATTTTGATCATTATAGTAACCTTGCGCTGATCGCGCATCGTCAAAGTCGTTTAAGTCATCTGAATATCGCTCGTAGTTGTGCAAATCTGCAGTCTGCGAGTAGGTTCGATATGCTTCACCGTCCTCGTACAAAGGGCCTGTTCCAGGCCCAACTCCTGGCCGCGATCCAGCAGCCTGTGCTGGCTGACCACCTCCAACGAATGCATCGTATGATACTGATGGCCTTGGTTGAGGTGTATCGGAATCTTGGATATCGAATTGTTGCAGGAGGTGGTCGTCAGTCACGGGAGGGCGCTGGCCGGTGTTGTATACAGAGGCCGTGTCTTCGAGCTGTACGAGATTACCATCGTTTCCAGGGGGCGGACCGTAGCCCGGTGGCCTTCCACTGGTCATATCGCAGCAAGTAGCGGCGAAATCACCGTGAGAGAGTTGCGTTGTGGAGGGGAGGAAGCATTGATGGCCGACGGAAGAGGAGGGTGGGTTCAGGCCGTGTCGGCGGTAGTTGGGGCAACAGGGAAGGGTCGTCTGCTCTGCAGGGTTATTCTATAAGCTCTAATCTTTTCGACAGTGAAATGTAAGAAAATTGTAGCTGAACAGCAAAAATCATCAAAGTTTGTTTCATAGCAGTGTCGTCGTCAACTACATGAACCAGCGCGGGTTCCCGTCGTTGGGATGTTTTCCATCATCCACTGAGGCTTAGGAAAGACTAACGAGCCTCAGCTGCAGCCGCACCAACGGTCACCGCCGTATTACGCTTACCGTACGGCCGCCAGCCAATAGAATCCGCTGAGGCTGCAGATTGGTATTGCTGTATGGTAAACCACTTACCTATGGTTGGTTTTGTCTAACCTGGCTAACTTCGCCGCAAGTTAATAAAATAAATACATTTTTGCCGTAAATAGGTGGAAAAGGAATACTACTTGGTGGATAGCAAAATAATCCATTTAAACCAACTCATGGGGTGCGCGTAGGTTGTTGTTCCTCTCTGTGTGTTGGTTACAGATCGTCCTCCAGAGACTCCGGTATTATATGACAGTAAGTTATCAAAATGTGTATGATTGGTTTCAGATATTGTCTGACAATTATTAACGTTACAAGCATCGTAATGAACGGCACGGAGTTGTTGTAGGGCTGGAGGATCAAGAAAGAATATTAATCCAAATTTCTATCTGCTCACCAATTCTTGCTGGGTATTCCAACTCAGCGACGTTAGGGGTTAAGATCGTCATCATTATTATTATTGCTCACTTCTAGTGCATCATCTGGATGTTACATCCTCATCGAAATGCTCTATTTTTATGCAGTCCACTCCTCCAGCCCTGGGAGGCCACCAGGCACCAAGTAAAGTCTCGTAAGCGCCCAGGCGCTAAAGGAAAACCAGCCAACAGGGAGGTCGCCCGACTTGAGCACCAAGCCTGGTGGCGGCTGAGTTCACGGCTGATGGCATCCTCCGGCCCCCATACTCCGTAAAAACAGACACCATTAGCATACACAAGAGTTCATTCACCATTACACATAGATATAAAAGGGAGAAAGAAAAAAGGTATTAAGGGGTCATTGATTTATCTTTCATTCGCGGCGCTCGATTCTGCAGCACGTTGACGCGCCTGCTCCCGAATCTTCAGGTCTTCCTCCAGCTTCGTGGATATGAACTTGTTCATCTCCTTTATCTTGGTAAGTGCAACGGTCGAGCATGAAATCATACTTAATGGATCCCCCGGGGTCCCGTCTGGCTTTGTATAAAGGGCAATCTCGCCGGTCTTATCCAGAGCAATAATGAGGCTTCCTTCGCTCACAGCTTCCTCCTTCGAAGTTGCGTCTAGCACAATGATTCTGCCCTCATCGTACATATTGAACGTAGCGGAGAGCGGGAGTTTAGTCAGATTCAAGGGTGACGGGACCCTTTCTTCTAGACGGTAGACAGTCACCCTCCCCTCGCGAACAACCGCTTCTGGTAGACGGAAGTGGAGCAAACCCGTCATGATGGCAAGACAGCAGCTGTCAACCAGTCCACCGTCCGAATCCACGACATGTACATCTGCCCGAACATGCCAACAGTTCTTCCCCGCCGCAATGCACAGCGACTCCGTGTCAAGCGCATTAGACCGCCGGATTATCCTGTCAAGGGTACGGACAAGCTGTGTTTCTAGCTCCGATTGTCTGTAGGAAAACAAAGGTCTTAGCAACGATGTTGAAAACCAATTAATTGATACAGCGTTGGTAGACCGATTTAACGCACCTCCCTGTCTCGTAGGCAGGCGAAGCCATATCATTAAGTTCCACCGAAACTGTGAAAATTCCATCGTTTTCCCTCTCAGAGCGGGGCTTGGTCACCTCCGCAGATATGCGCACGACGACACTAGCATTTGCGTCAGTCACTAAAATATATAAGTATATTCTTCTTCCGTAGGCAAATATTGAAATATATAGAGTAGCTCCGCCTGTGACGAGCAAGCACAAAATGACCCGAATGAACGAACCTAGTTTTCCCCAATTGCAGCTTGACATGTCCGTATTCATCCCCGAAGGAGACTGTCAGCGGGCGGAGCTGGTCCAAAGCACGGCCATCGAGTCGTACATTTTTATGGAGAGCCTCCAGGATAAATGCGCGCTCGTTGGCCGAAATATCAGCTTCCTTCGGCATGCTCAGGCGTTTCTATCCAATATTCCATGGGTGGAGGACTGAGGTTGACTCTCAAAATTCCGCCAGCACAAGCCAGAGCTCTTGAATTGTCTTGATAACGGAAACGGATAAATATTGATGCGACAGTTGTGATGCTGACTAAGGGTTCTTTATTTCTTGGCATTTATCGTGTCTCTTTGATCCTCCTCAAGCTCCTGTTAATGACAACCAAAAGCACGTCGGTGAAAACAATCGCATTTTGATTTTTATACTTTACATCAGTTCTAAGATTCATCACTGTCGCGAGATCCAACATGACCACAGGTATGTACGACATCTATGTTGTCAACGAACTGAGTTGCTAATTCTCCGACAGCCCATAGACCAACCTTTGACCCAGTAAGCTCCTTCCTCCAACAATCGCAAAGGTACAAGAGACTCACACTTTGGAATAGGCACGAGGCAAGGAGGCTCTAAGAGGTCCCGCATACCACCAGCGTCTTCTCCCGGCACATACACTCCTGAAAACCAGGTATGGCATTCCCCACCTCTATCCCTCCAGGACTAATTCCCCTATGAATCCGCGCACCACTAACGTTTCTTTAATAGGCAACCTGGCCAAGGTGGCGATGCGGACGAGAAGCGCGATCTGAGAGCCGAGCTCCTGAAAGCTGAGGCCGCCCATTTTGCCAAGAAGGGTATTTCCCAAGATACCTCAGCATCATCCGCATCCCCTCCCGCTGCGATCGAGCCATCCGCACCGAAACGCCAACTTGAGAATGGGCCGAGTGAAGATGAGAACGGCGATATAGAGGACCCGGAAGCTAAGAGGCGGCGAATATTAGAGGAAACACGAGATATAGATGCAGATTCGGCCGGGTCAGAGAGCGATAGTAGTGAAGAGGATAGGTATGTGACGCCACCGATTGTTGCCTTGTGAGTGGGACTGTTGCTGATGGGATAAATAGTGATGATGATGAAGATGAAACTGCGGAGTTAATGCGAGAACTAGAAAAGATTAAAAGGGAACGGGCTGAGCAGAAGGCGAAAGAAGTATGTACTAGTGATCCTAACAAGTTCTGATGAATAGGGTAACTGGAATCTACTGACACGGGACGGTTGTTAGGAACAAGAGCGAGAAGCGCAAGAACAGGAGAAACGCGAAGTCGATATCGCACGAGGCAACCCGCTACTTAACCCACAAGATTTCAACGTTAAGCGGCGATGGGACGATGATGTTGTCTTTAAGAATCAAGCCCGCGGTACGGAGAACAGGGGCAAAAAGGAATTTGTTAACGTATGATGACCTGTTTCTCACATTTACACACAGCTCAAAGGAGAAATATGGCTGACCAATGATCCATTTTAGGATTTGTTACGTTCCGATTTCCATAAACGCTTCATGGTAATTATTTTCCAAACCCCCAGTGCCGGAGTCCTATGGTTCGCTAACATAGTATACTTTAGTCTAAATATGTGAGGTAACCTGGGTTTACATCGGGAACATTGGAGTGTACTCAATTGTACATACACAAAAATAATATGAACGAAGCACCCCAATACGCATCTTCGCGCTCCTTGCCAGCTAGGGCATTCTACATGGTAGGTCACTGCACCGTCGCACAACCGGAATTGACAACCCATTAGCCCCCGGGTCGTCTTTGTCCGCTTTTTTGAGTTTCCGAGACAGATCCGGCCGCGGAGTCCCTCTATACTAGGCCCACTCAGCATGGGATATGCCTTGGATCATTCCGAAGACTATGAGCTCAGCTCAACCTCCCGGGGGATGGAAAGGGGGCAATACAAAGACTGCAGCAGTGAAGGGAAGTGCAGATCACATAGCCAGGGTTAGAAGCGTGGGATTTATATTTGCTATTTCATAGATACATAGCTATTACATGCCACGGGAATAAGGACTCTAATCATGATCCCTTTGCCCATAATAATCACGTGATATGTATAACTTTCGCTCGTTAAACATCCGCCGCCCCTGTTCCATCCTCCATCATTTCCTTAAGCATGTATCTAAACGTTTCTCACTCTCCTCACCATGGACCCTCAGCAGCCCACGTCCCGGGCTTTGCAAGGTCAGCATTCCCCCTTTTCCGTAAATTGGAGCTCCCCTCCATCCGCTCAATTGAAGGACACAAGAGCTAAATCCGGATGACGTATGGTCCGGCCATCGGCAAACAGCCCGCATAAACACCAACATCGCGCAGCTGCTACAACGATTCGAGAATATCATGGCAACCGCAACGGTGAGATAATATACCAGATATGCCCTGCCTGGACATAACGAGCGAGAGGGACGCGTCCTACAAGTTTTTATAAATGATCAGTGGTCAGCTAACAGAATGGGCGAAACACCAAAAAACATCTTCAGGTCGATAATACAAGCTTCACATCCACAGCCATCGAAACATATCAACTCGATGTCGAGTCCACTGCTCTTGTTCGTATTTGCTCGGCCTCTTTTGTCGTCATCCCTTTTCTTCAACTTCCGAAAAATACCGCGCGACTACTACGCACGAAACAAATTATCCCTGGCAAAAGCGCAAACTTACTAATTTCTCCCACTTTTTCCCCTTGCCCCCAGATTCGCGCCGCGGAAGATATCCTCTCGTTAACACGGACAATGAAGGAAGCATGGTTATTCGGCAAATTAGATACCCTGGGCGAAGACGAGAGGGATGTACAGAGGAGGGAGGGTCTGGAGAGGGATGCGCAGGCGGTCAAAAGTGCCATTGAAAAGGGGGGCGTGTTGTCAATGGAATAAGCTACCAAAACAGCCGGACACGGCGTGTTTTGTTCCCTGCATTCTCATCAGCTTTCTCTTTATCTTTAGTGTGAGCGGGACGTATTATCTGATCATGGTATTATTTTAGCGGCAGCGGAGTTAAGGTATTTGTGATTTTTGCATTGGGGTCAGGAAAGGAATCGGCGTTGGGCAAGTTTGTGTTTTCTATTTCAGTTGAATCTAACAAATAATGGATATTTAGAGCAGAGGAAATCATAAATCAGATCAATTCTACACGAGAACAACTCAAATTTCCTCCTTAAAATATTATATTCCGTAGCGTTGCGTTGTTCTACTCCTGTTCCACTCCAGTCCCTCTGGGCAGCTTCACGTCATCCCAAAAGGGTAATGAGCTCTCCACCCCGCACCACCACGAGAACCGACAATCCCACCACAAAACGAGATCTACAACAACACCACCACCACCACCACCACCACCAACAGCTCTCCCATCCCCCGCCCTCCTCGCCAATATCAGTTCCATTCCCAAATCCCCAATCCCAACCTCGCCAACAAAAATGCCAAACCCCCCTCCCACCACCTCCGACACAGAAACAATGCCACCCCCC